>APFE031369529.1:22060-167390 GCA_000404065.3 Pinus taeda | reverse complement strand
GGTGGATGTAGCCCAAACTGGGTGAACCACGTATATCTGTGTCTCTCTTGTTTTGTGCGTTTTCTGTGTTTATATTTATGCATTATTTCATGTGTTCCATTGCTTTGTAATATATAATTTTCTAACATCCATGCCCAATGGTTTGAAACTTATCACACTTTCCCTTGCCTCTCTATTTGGAATTATCTTCCTTACATTCATCTTCCATCCAAACAAAAAATCAAAACCATTGAACCCAATAACTAGCCTAAAATCATCATCAACAAAGCTAAATCATTAAGAGAGAGCCCTCTCTGATTGCAGGTGGGCTAGAACCTGCAATCCAAATATTGGTTTGTGGTTACCTCGATCGTATCCCTTCAGGAGCTTAGGGACAACCTGAGTGATAACAGGAACGGAGGTAGCACAGAACTAGAGACTAGCCCCTTTATTTCACCTCCACGAGGGGGTGAAGAAGAGCTCGTGAAGGTCTCGCCAAGAAGTGCGATCAATTTGATAAAGTAGAGAATTCTACGCATACTACCACCACACCACCACTAGTTTCACCGTCTTCACCCCTGTCTTCGCCCATACCACCTCCGCCACCACTGCGAAGCAATATGGAAAGTGCGATAAAGCTACCAGTGTTCAAGGGAGTAGGAAATGAAGATCCGGATCAGTTTTGGTTTGTAATAAAAGCTGTATGGGAAGCAAAAGGTGTCACGAATGATAATATAAAGAAGGCAACATTGGTCAGCACTCTGCAGGATCACACACTGACTTGGTATATTAAGCATTCCAATTGTTCGTGAATTACCTTGCAAGAGGAGGGCCAATGCCACTAAGACCAGAGGCACAAGCAGGACCATGTGTGGCGCCTACACTATGGTGCACGATTTGTCACATAGGAGGAAAGCATGCTACAGATAATTCCCATCTATTACAGAAGTATACACATAATTCACAATAGTTATTCTATAATTTCTGCAGGGAAGTAGGACATGATGAGTGCACCTATAGAAGTTATGAGCTAATGATGGATTGAACTTCTACCTACAGAGTTCAAGCCGAAACACGACCCCTCGATCAAAACATTGGAATGGCGCGCACCGGATTTCAGGGGAACGGACAAGGCTGAGGTGGAGGGGGGCCAAGAAGAGGTCGTGGACAACTAATATGTTACAATTACGGGGGGCCAGGGCATTATTCCCATGATTTTATGAATCCAACGCGACCAGCATGCTTGTATTGTACGTTGTTTGACCATGAGATGGAGGATTTTCCCACACTGATAGCGAGGTTGTCTGATAAAAGAGCACTCCAACCTCCCCTGACTTAGAACCTGCAAATGATGAGGTCTGAGCTGCATGAGGAAGACCCTGATGTAAATATCATGCTTCGGAGTGGTATTACAAGAGGGATGACAAAGGCAAGCAGCCTAAAGAAAGTGCCTAGGTTCACAAGGCTCCAACGAAGGAACCAGAATTTGATTTGGAGTGCGCTAAGGAGACCTTCATGGAAGCTTAGAGGAGCTTCTTTGATGCCTCCACTTCAGGAAGTAAAGACAGACTAGAGTTGGAAATGGACCCATCGATGCTCACTACATTCTTGGAGACATGCATGAAGCTGCTATGTGAAACCATGGCTGTAAAGGGGCTACAAGAACTCATAACTAGATGCACTGGGACTGCGTCAGGAGAACCGCGCATAGTCTAGAAACTCGGGAAGCACACGACGCAAATAGGAAGGGAAATGAGATCGACCACGTAGATTTGGGAATATGAGATGGACCAAGTGACTCTGGATATAGGATTGGATGTGAACGTCCTGCCAAAACAGACATGGGAGTGCATGGGAAGGCCTACGTTGTAATGGTCTCCTATCCAACTGCGAATAGCGAACCAGCAAAAGATCCTACATATGAGGAGATTATAGGGAATCACAGTAGATACTGAAGGAGAAAGAGCGCTAGAATATTTCGAAGTGATAAAGATTTTTGATGAAAACAATCCCTATCCCGCGCTATTGGGAATAGATTGGGCCACTGAGATGAATGGAGTGATAAATCTAAAGAATCGCAAGATGATATTTGAGAAAAATTCTTTGCACGTAGTGGTACCTTTAGACCTTGTAGAGGGATCGCGCTACATGGAGCCAGTGTGTGACTACGATAGCGACGATGACTTGGAATGCATCTACAAGATAACCACGCAGGAGAAAGACTAGGTAAATCCAACCACGGATGGTCGAATCTCATGGGGGCATGAAAGCTCCTGCACATCCAATTCTGACGAGGAGATAGAACGATGGTAGAATTGGTTATACGAGGTAACCCCGCTCAACTGTAACATGATGAAAAGGTTGCTGTGCTACGTAGCAACAGAGGTAAGAGACTTGCCTATGTATGACAGGTTAAGAAAGGTGGATGACTTCCTGAGAAAATTTGAAAGAGAAGTAGTGGAATAGTAATGTTTCGATGCTCTAAAATGGGTACTACAAGATATGCCCACAAGATGGTGGGGTACACACCAACGAAGCTTTGAGGGCTGGCGCAAATGCAGACGGATGATGCACATGCAGTTTGGGAAGCCTCTGATGCAATTAACAAACAAAATTTTCAAACGAACCGGCCTGCGCACCCACCTATCCAGGTGGATACAGGCATATGGTGTGAAACTTGTATGAATGCACACCGTCCTTATGGTAGGGGACACGATCAGTAAGCAGGTGCGGGTAAGGAAATGATGCGAATGACCCCTCCAGTTGGGACCATGAAGTATGGAAAGACCAAGTGTGCAGAAGAATATCCACACAAAAGTCTGAACAAAGTACACGAAGCACTAAACAAGGTCCACAATGTGAAGTAGATTGACTGTGACCTGTGTGTGCTAGTGGTTCTCTAGGCTTATAGGACCGCGTGCAAAAACATGACTGTGCAGGCACCGCCAAGGTTGGAGTATGAAGCAACTGCAGTAAGCCCTATAGTACTTGGAGAGCTTAGACTGCGCATGAAAGCACCAGTAGATACGACAGTTCGTGGAACCTTGGAAGCAAAAATCCAACAGGGAAATTTTAGACTCCAAGAACTTGAATAAGAAAGGGTACGATGAAGGAAGAAAAGCGCTTTGGTGGACATATAAGTCAAGACGCTGGAGGACGAGATAAAGGAATATTTTATTAGCAAGAATACTAGGGTGATAAGGCATGATGCATACGATCGTGATGACAAGTTTAAGGCCTATCATCGCGAATTGATCAGTATGATGCCTTGGCTTGGACCACAGATTAAGCATATTGACCAAGGTAGTGCGTTGCAGATGGTAAAGTGTGTGATGCCAAACGTAACAATAAAAGGTGGGTATTTTCTAGAAAACGCACGCGATGATAGGATGAAGCTTTACACGAATGGTGCGACCACTAAATTAGCCGAAGGAAGTATAGTCTTAGCACTCCAGGCAATTGAAAGGAAGTACGGGACTATAAACTATTATGCCCGGGAGCTGCGCGCAGAAGCAAAGAGTCACAAGGCTTGTGACTGTGCACGGGGGGTTGTGCTGCGATGTGGGTTGGCCAGAAAGTGACTATTGAAGTCACTATTCATGATGGGATGCTCGACTTGAGACCAAATGGAGTGGGCGACAGGAATTTAAGACATAATTTATGTGCAAGATTTGGGAAAATTTGTCGCCAAGGGAGCATTAATGAACCCGATTTGGGGGGCACAGTCGAATTCAATTTCAAAAAGTGTTATAAATTACAAAGGACTACCCAACAAACAACACTTGGTCATATGCAAATCGAGCTACTGATCAAAGCCTTGATTGTGCTGTGCCGAGTGTCGATTGAGCCCCTGAGTTCGCAAGTGCTAGATTTCTTGATGAACATGATGGCAAAAGTTGAGGATGTTATGGAAATAACAAAAATGACCACTGATGAGACCGCGCAGGCCCTGACTATGGGGGATGCTCGGGAAGGTGACGGGATTGAGGCAGAAATCTCGAAGTCGTCGCGCATGCCAAGACCCAAGAAGGACAAACAAGCGATGGTTCCCATACATGTGTCGCCGGGGAACCCACTACGCACCAAGTTGTCAATGGAGGAGAAGGGGAAGCTGCCACCATAGATATGGATGAAGAAGAAGAAGACCTAGAGGACCTAATCATCACAGAAGATGAGGACGAAGGCATGGAGGAGGAAACTGAGCTTGCACACCCCCCAACAAAGTTGCCTGCCTATGTCTCCCTTTGGAAAATGAAGGATAGAGTACCCAAGGATCTTAATTAGACCAAGAGATCGCTCCAGACCCCACTCCTCCCAGACAATATTATTTTTGAGGGAACGCACCTGGGATGGGTGTCGAGCTTAAGATTCGAAGATTGGGACCTCACTGACCACGAGAAGTTCCCTCACCTTGTGACCTCGCACCTCATGAAGCCCAAGCATAACACCATGGTGGGGGTTATAGAATTAGTGCTATGGAAATGGTTGTGTCGAGTGGAAAAGGATGGGCTACTGAACCTACTCTGGGTGCTGCATTTCCATCGCGTCCCAATAACCATTTTTGTCATCAAGAAACTACTCTTCCTGGTGCATGATGGGTGTTTATGGCTGGAGGAGCCCATCCCCATCACGATAGACTTGATTCACCACATTTCCCGGCTTCCATGCAAAGGAGAGAACCCCGTGGACATCTCGGAAAGGAAAAACATTCACTTGTCCATTGTGGAGGCCATGAAGAAAAAGTACAAGTTGGCAAAGAAGAAGAGGGGCTATGCTATCTCTAGCATCAGTGACAAAGTAGTAAAAGTGGCAACCCAAATACTAGCTAGCAAGGTTATGCACAAGTGCCTCACAGATGAGGTACCTGCACTGGTGGTAGCACTAGCTGAGCAGTGCGCGGAGGGGGTCCAGTTTAACTAGTCCAAGTTCCTTTGCAAGGAGTTTTTAGAGAATTATCGTGAAGCTCAGGAAAAGGGAAAAATGTTCCACTATGCATGGCTTCTGATGTCCATAGTGCTCATGGCAGGGGAATTACCAGAGGATAGTCAATTCCCCATAATTGACAGAGATCTACCGAAGGTTTCGTTCGCTCTATGCCACAAAGGATACCACTAGGATCAGCGACAGCAAAATATTCTAAGTGTTCATGGAGATGAACCTCAGAATGGGGATCAACCACAAGCCACGTTTGTCACCCACTATCTACAATAGCCTTCAGAGTTTTGCAGAATTTAAAGTGGACATCCATAGCATTTACATTAGAGCACGCAAGGACCCGACCAAATAATGGACGAAGCTACCCTTTGTATCCACAGATGATGTCATATTTAACATCCTGGAGACATAGCCGCAGGAGTGGGGCGCTCCAGACATCGCGAAGATAGAGAAGTCAGCAGCACAAAGGAAGAAAGACGAGACCAAGTTGTGCATCACACAGTTGGCAAAAAAGAGAAGGAAGGAGGCAACGGCAACAAAAGTGCGGGCGGCGCGGGACACTGCACAGATGGCAATTGAGAAAGAAAAGGCCGTAACAGTAGCAGTAACAGCACAAGAGGCAGCCACGAAGAGGAGCGAGGGCCAAACTTCACTTTCGCATGGGAAGGAAGTAGAGGAAGAAGACGGGGCATGGACCCACAAACCACGACCATACAGTTGAAGCGCCATCACCCGGTTGAGCGGACAGGGTCACTCAAGAAGGTCAAGGCGTCGAAGTTACCTATTGACCCGATCACCCTAATAGAGGGTGATATGCACGACATTGATGAGACAGTGCACGATGTCACCTCCAAGGCTCTCCAAAATTTCATGCAAGAGAACCAGATTGTGTTGGGGGCCCTCAAAGTATAGCTACAGGAGTTGTAGGTGCGAACTCCTCAAGTTGGTAGGAATTCAACTAGCCTTGTAGGAGGAACCATGGCAGCAGAACAGATGATGCGCACTTGCGTGACAAATACTGTAGTGCTACCAAAAGGGGAACTAGTGACAGCAAATGAGGCAGACAAGCCTATAATTAGCACACTAAAGCATCTCGACATCAACCTTGTTGCACTCCCATGGGACACCTTATATTTTTTGCAGGATGGGATAACTGTAGAGCTACGAGCTAGGGAGAGTTGCGCACTACAAGTCCTCACTGAGCAAAAAATCAATATGGAACAACTAAGCTTACAACGCAATGAAGTGGTGTTGTAGAATCAACAACTGGTACAGGTAATATACGAAGCTTGCCAAAGCATCCTGGAGTTAGCCATCCCACCAGACATACCATAAGAGGTGTGCATCCACAGGTTAGCAGCAGGGGTATGTGAGGTGCGGAAGGAAATGAAAAAGGTTCAGTTGGAGCTAAACCTTCATATCTCTGAGCTGTGGTTAAAGGAATAGCCATCCACCCCTCTAGAAGTTAGAGAACAATGCGTTATGGCTATCATAGCGGCACTACACAAAATTGGTAGTACAGTGTGAGACTGCACCAACATGTTCGAAGAATCATTTGAGGTCCTCACAAATCTGCAAGAGGACCCCAAGATCTAGCACTTAGATACAGAGGTGCGAGAACTCCAACAATAGCGTTACAACGTCAGAGGGACTGTGCAGATGGTGGCCCTCACTCATAGGCTCGTACAGATGCAACAGGCTAAAGTGCTGAAAGAGCAGGTGGATGCGGCACGACACAAGGAAGCAATCCTGAAGGCACGCGTTCAGACTTGGATCGACGAGGCCTTCACCATCGCAACAGAAATTGAAGGCAAGCTTGCACACATACAGGGCATGCATGCACTGACGCAGAGAAGCAATTCCAACACAGAGGTCTTGGAACAACATATGCAGCAAATCTAGCAAGTAGCAACTCAGTGCGCTGCTGACCTTGCAGCAGTTCGAGATCAGTTGGAGGGACTCTGCGCAAAGATCTCCGCACCGACAGAGTGACTCGAGGGTGAGTCACAATGTTTGTGTTGGGGGCCTATTGGGCATGGAATCCCCCCAAGGCATGTTTTGGGGCTTAAAGCCCAAGTTTTGACCGAATCTTTTTGTAAACGCTCCGCGAATTGTGGGCGCAATGCGCGAAAGTATAATAGAGTCACAGGGTTGTCCACCCTAGTTTTTGTAATGTAATGTCAGCTGGATAGACCTACCCATGGTCCACGGACCATGGGATTGTATAAATAGAGCGAGGCTCTAAGTGTAAAAGATAACCAATAATGAATGGAAGAAAAGCATGAGAAGTCTAAGTGATTGAGTCGAAGTGTAAAGTGTGTATGTGGGTCATAGAGTAGGAGAAGGCTCTGCAGCTGAGTGCGTAGAGGCCTAGTAGTCTGCAACTGAGTGCATGGACCCCTACAGCTGAGTGCACAGGGGAGGTCGAGTCTCTAACTGTCGGGAGAATCAATAAAAAGAAGTTTTGTTATACGTTTGTGTACATTTTCCTGGTTTAATGCATGATTGGATATAATTTGCAAGTATACTGTTTATTTACTACGTGAACATGTGTGAATGTTTTGTATTGCTAATTATAACTTAAGACATTCAAGTAGGCGAAGGTAATTAATTAACATTGGAAGATAAGTAAGATCTTTGGTAATAGCACGGAGCATGGCACAACCCCTGGTTAGGGTTGCGCGAAGGCAGTGTATTAGGCTGTGAGGAACAGGAAGTGCGCAAAGCGACCTGCATGTAGCAAAATAGAGGACCATTCGTACCTCCCAGACATCTCAAGGGTGTGGAAACCTAGTTCTAGCACCCTCCCATACTACTTCAGGTGAGACCTCAGTCCACGCTCCACGGATTGTTTCCGAAAGGGCAGTAGTACAGGGATTAGTTTGGCTAATTAACTCTAAACCTAGGTCAAGCCCCAACCAGCCAACACCTACTACTTTCGTGTGCATAAGCTTGCTTTCTAGAGTTTTGGTGGCCTAGGTCTTCCATCACACAGACCTTTCTTATGATAATTATCTTAGTTTAGATCTATAACTTCACGAATATCATTTAGTACCTTTACTAAGCATAAACATATCCAGTTAACCTAATCCGCGCGAAGGAAACACATTAACTCGTGGAAAAAATATTTAAAGAAAGCTACATAGGTAAACAAATAAATAGATAAAACACAGATGCAAATATTTCCAACCCAAAATCAGTCTTTATTAAATCAGTCCTTCATAGTATAGACTTCAACTACCCTGTGCACTTAGTTGCAGGGGTCCACACACTTAGTTGTGGACTCTTCCAAGCCTCCGTGCACTTAGTTGCAAATCCTTTCCTTTTCTACTGATAGGAACATACCTTACTGTCTATCAACCATTTACAAATTTGTCCATTCATACTTCTATTCTTATCCATCAAAATTTATCTATAAGACTCACTACAAATCAACTATTTATATATTTTCTAATACAATACCATGGCCCTCGGCTCATGGGTGAGTCTTCAAAACCGACCAAAATAAGGGGCTAAGACCCCTTTGACTCCTATCTATCCGTGTGCTTTGCATCCACATTTCACAAAGACTTTACATCTTTTACAAAAAAAATTACAAAAATTGACTAAGTTAATTCAATTCTACCCCTGGGGACCCCATCCCAACACAATGATTATACATGCCTTGAAGATGTGAAAACATTATCTTTTGGGTAGGAGGTTTAATGAGAGATCATAGCGGGTTGAGGTATTTATTTGACCTACCGAATCTAAATGTTAGGAAAGCTAGATGGTTGGCTACCCTTAGTGAGTTTGACTTCAAGATCAAATACATCAAAGGGAAGGAGAACTGGGTTGTAGATCCTCTTTGCAGGAAGGTATAGGTAAATCATATAGCAGCTATAAGCTCCTATGGGATAGAGTTATAGGTCAATATCTTGCAGGTAGGACAACGGGATGAAAAATACATGGATATTATGCATAGGTTATAGCAGAGTATAGGTACAGGTGCAGGTACAGGTATAGGTGATTAGGATGCAGCCTATTGTCTCACGGAAGATGGCTTGGTCAGGTTTCGAGACAAGATCTATGTGCCAAATTGCAGTGAGATCAAGAAGCTTATCTTGAGGGAGTTTCATGTGAAACTTTATTCATGTCATCTAGGTTATCAGAAGATGTTGACAGTGGTAAAGAAGTTCTACTATTTGTTGAACCTAAAGAAGGAATTGGTAGAGTTCATGGCTAGATGTTTATATTTTCAACAAGTTAAGGTAGAATGTAAGCTTCCAGGTGGTTTACTACAACCTATAACATTTTCGGAATGGAAATGGGAGGTTATTTCCATGGATTTTATTATAGGTCATTAGAGGAAAGTAAAGCAACATGATTCTATTATGGTCTTGGTTGACAGGTTGAGCAAGGTAGCTCACTTCATTCCAGTAAAGACTACATATTCATCCAGTTAAGTAGCATAGGTGTTCATTAGAGAGATAGTGAGACTTCATGGTGTTATAAAGAAGATTGTGTTGGAAAGGGATACAAAGTTTACTTCCAAGTTTTGGAAGGAGCTATTTGTAGGCTTGGCTACAAAGTTGGCCTTCAGTACAACCTAGCATCTGCAAACATATGGACAAACAAAGAGGGTTAGCACAATATTGGAGGACATGTTGAGGATGTATGTGATGCACCAGTAGAGGAAATGGGAGGAGTATATTACGTTGGTTGAGTTCATACATAACAATGGTTATCAGGAGTCATTGAGGATTAGTCCTTTCAAAGGCATTGTATGGATGGAGTTGTAACACTCCCATCAACTAGAGTGATGTAGTGAATGGTACTTATTTGACCATAAATTTTGGCTGACATGGAGTAGGAAATGCAAGCTATAAAGAAGAATTGAAAGGCAACACAGGATATATTGAAGCGTTATGCAGATCGACACAGGGTGTTTAAAGAGTTTTAGGTTGGGGAGCATGTATATGTGTGCATCAAGCCCAAGAAAATATATTTGAGGATTGGTTCATGTGGCAAGTTGGCACCATGATATTGCGGGCCTTTCGAGATCCTTGAGAGGATTGGACCAGTGGCATATCGACTTGTACTACCTCCAACAGTGAAATTTTGTGATTTTTTTCCATATTTCGTTGCTTAAGAAGTATATAAAGGATGTTGATCATGTTATTGATTGGTTTGTATTGCAGGTGGAGCAAGAAGGAGAGTTCCAGCTAGAGCCTCAGTGCATATTGTAGTGGAAATGATCACGCTCAAGCACATAGCCATAGAGAAATTTAAAGTGTAGTGGAAGCACTTTGGGCCTAAAGAAGCTACATGGGAGATGGCGGATTAGATGCAGGCCCTATATCCTTCATTGTTTGTCGGTTGAGGCAAAGAAGTTTTGTTTTGATGTTTTTTATGTTTGGAATATTGTTTGTTAATGTTTTGATATTTGTATATATATGTGTGTGTGTGTGTGTGTGGATGTAAATACTCCAATAAACGACATGGGTGTCATCTTATTATGGTTATTAAATTGTCATGTTGTCATGATGTTTTTCTTTTGAGGAGGTTCTTCATTGTAAATACTGCAACGAGCTAAGTTATAAAGCTCCATAGGCAGTATGTTTGCTTTTTAGCGGTTTTTCTGAGTTCTTGATGTGGTTTAGCACTGAGGATGGTGTTCCCCAAGGGGGAGAGTTCTGTAATAGCCCTGGTGAAAATTTCATGTAATAAAAGTTAATAAAGACAAAATAAGACCACAGTTAAGGGACACTTAGTCCAAGCGGAATGTTGGGCAAAGATATCCTAGTGGGCATCACTGGATGTGTGTTTTGGCTAAGGAAAATTGGTAAAGGCATTAAAAGGAAAAAAGGAATTTTTGGCACCTTTATTTATGAAAATAAAGGAAAATAGGAGAAAAGGGAGGTGAAAGGTCACATGTTGCATGTGAAAAGGAAATTTAAGGAAAATAATGCAAAATTAAGAAAATAGAAGCCTCATTCATAAAAATGCTTATGAGGATTAGCGAGCAATATTTTTCTAACCTTTTGTCAGTTCAAGTTTGGAGTTATCTCATTATTGTTTCTCTATCTCACTCTTGGTCACTTAGATTTTTCTTGGAGCACTCTAGTTGGAGCAAAGGAAGGGGAAAGTAAGGAAAGGAAAGGAAAAGCAAGATAGGATCAAGGAAAGGAAAGGAAAAGAAAGTAAGGATGAAGGAAAGGAAAGATGGACTTAAGCAGCTTCAGCAGGAATACTTTCATGTAACCTTTTGCATGTGTGATTTCCTAGCTGGATTAGACATGCATGCCTTTGCATGGTGGTGTGTGGTTCTCTTATTGTGGGTGGCATGGTTTTGTTGGGTTATGATAGTGGATTTCAGCTTAGCCTAACCTTTTTCTAGATGTCATGGTATGTTGGGATGTTTATTTCAGTTTTGGAAATTTGGAGTTGCCGGATGGATTTTCGAATTCGGGGCGTAGGTGGTCTCAAGGTTCATTCCCAAAGGCCTAGGAATCCCTTGACCGGTTTTGGCGGGATGCAAGGCAAAGCATGAGGGAGAATTCTTAGTTTAGGGCCTAGTGATCCATGTTTGGATTACGGTAAAGCCTGAGAGACAAGGAGACGAAAAATTCCTCAAGGATAGTGATGAATTCTGGATGGCATTCCAAGTTATTTTCAGTTGTGATTGGTGCACTGGTTTCGGTGTGATCACGGTTGGATGAGTGTGAGGTGGTTTGACTTCTAGATTCCCTTGGTTTTTCTTGGACTGGTTGTTCTATGAGATCCCACATTCATGCTTGGAATAGGGCACAGGGGTGATTGGCTAAAAGAGATATTTGGTTCAGCCCCATGTCTATGGTCGGGTGGCATGTAGAAGTCCCGAACCTGGTCAGATTTGCCTATTATTAATAAAAGCTAAGCTCTCTTACTTTTGCACTTTTTTATATGTGGATTTAATGGTTTTCATATATCTAATATTTATATGGTTTTATGTTGGTTATAAGTATAGTTGAATGACTAGTTCATGTCATGGTTATTTCATATATTTACTTGTAACTATCAAATGGATGGATGCAAGACATAATTTATGATGTAGTAGTTCAATGGAGAAGGAGGTGATCCTTATGGTTATGTTTCATAAGTTGTTTAAGTCATTTATTCTTTGCCTTGTATCTTATACCTGGAGGTTGCATTGATGCCAAGTGTTTGATAGAATGTTAGTCCCAGTTGGGGATGCTCAGGCCTAGTCCTGAGGGTTATTTTTTATTGATCAACATTGTTATTATGTTTTCAATGAATTATGAAAGTTACAACAAGTTCTGGGCAATGGCCAGGATTATGGGTTAGAAAAGTGGCTTAAATCCTGAGGTCACTGGCACATAACTAGCAATTTTGGTCCACATTCACTAGTAGGTAGGCCTATGAGAGCGACTTTAGGTTATTGGCCATGCCCTTTCCCATAGCATGGGAGTGACTATGGCCTAGGAGCTGCAGAATAGCATTGGGACCCAGGGACATGATATCTGAGTGGCTGCCTTGTCTCCTAAGGGTTATGTTGATGATGTTGGATGATTTATGTGATGTTCCATCGATTCCACTTCCTTAAGGTGACATACGAGGTCGAATATGATTGTAGTAGCTTCTCTCCTCATGTTTACCCCGGTTGGCATGGTTACTTTGGGTAGACCTAGGAGGGGGTGTTACATCCTACTACATGGGCATTAGTTGCAAATGACATCCATGGCTCTTTCCTTGGCAACCTTGCATAAGCCCATCCAATTATTATTTAAAATAAGAAATGAACATTAAATCAAAGTTTCCTTTGTGATGGTATTTCATCATGACATATTATTGTGAGAATCAGAATTGTGCATACATATTGACACATCTCCAAAAGATATATGTTGTGAAGGGTCTTTTATTTTCCAGGCTTCATTAAGGTCCTCATATCTTTCATGGATATATCATAGTCAAATATTTCAGTCCTTGGATGTTGATTTCCTCTTCAATAGTTGCATATTTCATAATCTCCTTTATTTCTTCACACATTTCTTTTCTAGGAACTTCCAATCAGAGTTACTCCAATTTTAGTCAACCACCTCATATTTCATATGAGGACATATTATTTTGATTTCATCTAGTCAATATGTGACCCATGCCTTCCTGCATCCTTTCAAAAGAGGAGATCCTATATTTTGATCATGCTCTCAAGATAGAGAAGTTATCCATGTTACTTGCAACGATATGGCATGACTATATTTTATCAAACACGAGAATACATACCTCATTATCATTTTAGGTCATCTATACTTCTTTTAGCAGTTTCCCTGATTGAAATAACTTCAATTCCTTGATCTGTTTCACTTCTTTCGACATCGTACCATCATTCCATGAATCCCATACAGTTTGGAATTCCTGGCAAGACACTTTCTTCTTCTAGTAGATGAACATTCCAATGAAGATTCCAATGGAGGATCTTGAAATGATCATTTTGAATGATGGATGATGAGCTCTATGCTAGATGACTTTTTTTTCCCATAAGTACTATGAGGTTACCAAAATCTACATCTTTTGATAGATGAAAGCAATAGACTTCTATTTCAACTATCTTTCATGCTTCTTTATGATGATTTCATGTGCTCTTGATTTCAACCGTTTGCTTCTATGATTCCATCTCCTAACATGACGCATCCTATCACGATTTTGATGATTCCTACCATGATAATTATATTTTACAACATAAGCTTGAAAATAACTTAGGTGAGGACGACCTATCCTAACAATAATAAATATCTTATACTTCCTCCATCTTGAATTTCTTATTTTTAGCTTCTTCCACTTCTTCACTAATGTGGGCTTCTTCCCTTCTTCATTTGTTTCTTTCCTTATTAAGATTAGGAAAAATTCTCTTGAAGTCCCCGTATCCTTGACATCCATAGCATTGGATCTGTGACATACTGATTTTTTTTTTTTTGAGAACCAACCTTGCCAAATATCCCTTTGCTTCTTGACATGAAAACAAATGCTTGACCCTTCTCATATGATCCTATATCACTTTTTTCCTTCGGCTTGTTTTCTTCAATCTTGCATAGTGCCCAAAAATTATTGAATGGAGTCGATTTCTCCTCTTTGTAGGCCTTTTATACAAGGTTTCCTTGTTCATTAGTTAGAGCATTTAGAACAATGGTAATTGTTTCCTTATCGCATATCATCTCTCCTAGATCTTGAAGTTTATTCCATGTTAGGTCCCTATAATACTATTGTGGCCTCCTTACTGTTATTATTATTGTAGCCCCATTATTTTTATTGGTGTGCCCATGTAGCCCCCATATTGTTATTATTGTACCCCATAGAATCCCACTATTGTTAATGTTGTACCCTTACATTATCATTGTTATGTAGGATCTGATTATATTGTGACCCCTTAGACTCATATATATACAAAGGAGGTATTGTCATTTGTATCATCTGTCGAGCGATAAAAAGGTGTCTTTTTAACTCCTAATTACCTCACATTAATTGTCAACCCAGGGACGACTTCTTATTTCAAGAGTGTACTCAGTCTAAGGCGGCTATTTACTCAAGAGTAATGTTTTGCAGTGTAGTTCTTAAAATCCAAAAGTAAATGAAAGATGGAAACAAAATCTAATTGGAACAACAAGAAACTGAAATGTTCTGAACTAAATCATTCACTCAAACAACCATCAATCGAGGATACAGTAGCAATAACTCATTCCTCTAGATATTGATGCAATTGAAATCAAACTGGAACAAGACAATCAATCTGGGAATGAAGAAGCAATAACCAATGTTCTCTGCAGTTAACAGTCATGCTTTAAAGCAACTAAAAGGAAATAGAAATTAAATTAAAGTTGTTATTGAAAGTAAATTAGGAAAACTCTTTAAAAGAAAACTCTTTGCAATGAATCAACAGAAATGAACAGCAAAGCTTCATCTAAAAAAAATGATTTATTAATGGAAAGGAATAGCAATGCTAAAATACTAGAATTAAACAACAATCTTAAATGGAACCGAACAACAAAACAAAGTAATTATAAATACACAGCAACTATAAATGTAGTTGAATCAACAACCTTAATCCAATAGCATGAACATTAATTGCAATTATTGAAGCAACAACAATCGCAGTTATAATTGAATAGTAACTTAATTGAACAGCCATTGCAATTATAAATAAGCAGCAATTAAATGAACCACAATCTTAATTAGACAACGCAGTATTAGATCAGAATTAATAGCAGGCATTTATAATTAATAATTTTGTCACTAACGCGATCCAATTATGATTTCAGTATAACGAAGCAATTCTGCGAAATGTTCATAAACAAAATATTACTGAACAAAACAATTTAAGGAAATGAAAAGGGAATCAAACCATCACATGGCAGAAATCGAAAAGATAAAATACAGCAGCAACATACTCCACTAGAGGTTGGGCCCTTAACCGCCAACGGATGCTGTTGGGCTACTTCAGATGAGAAGAATGAACAACAACCCTTTTATTTATTCATCATCAAACTGTGAAATCATTACAACAGCTGAAGCTTTGAGAATTACAATGGTAATGAAACAATCTCATTTTCCTTCTATTCTATCCTATCCCATCATCATTCTTGAATTTCCAATTCTGAATCCTCAATTGTCCATCATTTTCCATCCCCATCTCTGATCTCTGTTTTCATTTAAATAGAGAGAGATCAGAGAGAAGTTACAATAGAGATAATTACAACATGATTACAACAAGAAGATATATTTCCATCCAGCTTTCAACAAGAGCAAGGCGAATTTGACTTTGCAGCTGAGATTTGGAGGACGACCGCAACAACAAATCTAAGAAAATCATGCTCACGGAACCCTACGTTTCTCTCAGTACAAGCCAAATTTGGGAAAACCATTCTTCACTAAAGTTAACTGGGTCCGTTCTAGATAAAACCCATGTTCTGGATTTTCTAGATTCTTCTTCATTTTCCCAGAATATCAACCGCAAAATTGTCACTTCTTATTCCAGTGAATTTCTGAGTTTGCACTTTTAATGATCAAATCTTCAATCTGGAAATTATCTTGGAGGCTAAAAATGGTGAATAATGTTACAACCAATTTATTAAAACTATCATTGATAAAATCATGCATAATCATCAATTTATTAGAAATAAAGGAGAATAAATAATATTTTCACATAAGAGCATAAATCATTGTAAAATAGAATTATATGATAAATTATGATAAATGACGTGATGAAGAACGGTAGAAATGGGTGGAATAAGCCAAAAGTGATAATAATAATGGCATATTAACGACCCAACATACCCCCACACTCAATATGTTGCATGTCCTCATGCAACAAAAACCTCATGCAACCTAAAGACAAAACCCATGTGTTAACCAAGAAAAAACAATTTTGTTTATCCCAGCTCATGAAATGGATAGAACAAATGAAGTCTTCCTTAATTAATGAATATTCAATTTTAGCAGTCTTAATGAAGGCATAACAATGAAGTTGCAGCAAAATATGATATAAGTGACAACAACCTTCATTAACCATTTTCCCAAAAACTACAAACTAGATGTTGTTGAAATTGTGCAAGTAGATTTCAACTATATTAATGCTTCTATGATCCAAAAATCATATCGTTTTGATGCACGGATCATGAGATATAAACAAAACGGCTGTAGGTGATAGTGCATGATTTCGGAAATTTTATGAACCAATTTAACTTGAAATTATCTGGGTTTGTGTATTTTAATGATACATCTGTGTTTTCCAAAAATCACAAGAATTGAGTTCATAGTTTTAAAAATATTATGAAAATCAATTTCTGCACTGTGTAAAAACAAAATTGTATGCCTTAAATGAGGAAGAAAGTAGAAGACATCCATAATGCATAGCAATTCCTCCCCCTCTCTAAATAATTAGCATACCCTCATGCGATGCTAGAAAAAAATTGAGGTGGTTGCCACCATCTATTGAATTCTATCCCTGGTGTAAAACAACATAGAATAATGGAGGTGTTGAGAATGAATAAGAATAACAATAAATGATAAAGAATATGGATGACATGGTCATGAGAAAGAAATGAATGAAAGGAACACTCCCCCAAACTGAAAGATGATATGTTGCTGAAAAATGGGAAGTGGTAAAGATGTGGAATGAAGGATGATAAATAATGCTCAATGGATTTTCATGAAATTCTCCTAAATTTGTAATAAATCATAAAATTATGCTAGATTACCTCAAGTTTTACCTCCAAAAAGATGCAGAATGACATATATGTATTGGCATTTGTTGAAGTTGATGTCGGCTTTGTTGATGTTGAAAGTGATGCAAAAGGTGGAATCCAGGCAAGCACGTCATGTCTCAACAATTGTTCACGTTCGCAAGCCTCTTCTATGAATTGCAATAGTGTGGGCATGCTGCTAATAGAGTTCCCCCCCCCCCCCCCCCCCTACTTCTTGTTCTCCTGTAAACAAATCACTATTTTGTATACAATGTTCTTGAATCCACAATATTAGTTTTGAATAGCAACAGATAAAATGCATGCAAAACTTTCAATCAGAACAACTTTTGTATACATGCAATACTAGTATTTTGTCAAATCAACAAGTTATGGCAGAGTGCAATAATCATATCGCATGCTATCTCATAATGCATACATTCCCCCCTCTAATTGGAAACAACAAGGCAAGGGAATGAACAATACAACAGCAGAGTACACATATCAATGATAAGACGGTGAGAGTTATGGTTATAATGAGAGCAGAGTGTGTCAAGATAGTTATGAATAAAAGATATGACGCTTTGGATTGATGATAAGTTATGAAAAAGAAAAAGGACAACAATATGCCAAAAATATGCTTTGTTGTCGGTATTCTAGCTAAAAATGATGTGATTGATCATAAAACGATTTCTCATGCATAAAGGTTCAAAATAGGGAAAATTAAGGAAATAACTTCTGTGATAAAAAAAGAATAAGAAAAGGGTATTATAGTAACGATTGACGATAAAATATAACTTCAATACCATAAGCAGAGCCTCTGCTGCCAGCAGGTGTCCATAGCCTCGACAGGGTTGTTTTTTAACCAATATGAGCTAGGATCCTCAATTTATAAATGGAGAGTTCCAGTGATGTTCTACAAAAGAGATCAGTGTGTTGGCGTGGTAACCAGATAACCACACTGCCATTCACCGGGATGTAGCAAAAGTGATCAGGCCGACTCGTGAAGAGACCTCCTGTTCCAAGGATGCCTTAGCTATCCAATGGATCATAACCCTGGTGTGGTGGCCATAATGAGAATGTCACTTTATTACAGCCTTATGAACATGGTAGGCTGGCTCGTAATGAGACCCCCTATCCTCCATCTGCGAACAAAATTTTGTTGTTATTACACATTTTTATGATAAAAAGAGGGAGGCACAATACTCCTTAAGAATAGGGATGGTGGAAGAAGTTGAACATGTCAATAGAGAAAAAAAATATACCCATAATCTCATTTATTACAGACAGAGAATATTATAACTAGGAAGGGTGGAACCGACATGGTATTAAGATGATCAATCAGTATCATGTACACTAGAAAACAATGCAGTAAAGTAGTATATAAATAATTGTGTCCCTTTTAAAATAATCTATCATCAAGGAACTGTCCTTTTAAAGATCATAACGTGAATGATATTAACATGCTTCAAAAGAATCCATAATTCTTGTCCTCATAAAAATAGTGTACTTCATGCCCTGAAAGGGAATCAGTAAAATGTGATTGAGATGAACTAGGAATAATCCCACAAAAGGAAGGAAGGGTTGCTCACGAAAATATTTCCAAAGTGTTGCTTGTTTGAAGGAACAACAAAAACACTAAAAAAGAAAGTGGTGTTTTGTGTAGAGAACAACAAAGAAAATGCATACCGAAAAAAGAAAAAATACACACAAAAAGGTGTTGTTCCCTGTAGGGAACAACAAAAAATGCATGTGAAAAAGTGTTGTTCCTTAAGAGGAACAACAAAAAATATGAAAATGCTATTCTTTTGTAAAGGAACAGAAAAAATGTGAAAGTGCAGAAATGTTGTTCCATTTCGAAAAGGAACAGTGAAAAGTGAAAGTGCAGAAGTGTTGTTCCATTCGGAAAGGAACAACAAAACGTGAAAGTGCAGAAGTGTTGTTCCATTCGGAAAGGAACAACAAAACGTGAAAGTGCAGAACTGTTGTTCTATTCGGAAAGGAACAACAAAATGTAAAAGTGCATAAGTGTTGTTCCACTTCGAAAAGGAACAGCAAAACGTGAAAGTGCAAAAGTGTTGTTCCATTCGAAAAGGAACAACAAAAAGTGAAAGTGCAGAAGTGTTGTTCCATTCGGAAAGGAACAACAAAACGTGAAAGTGCAGAAGTGTTGTTCCATTCGAAAAGGAACAGCAAAACAAAAATGCAGAAGTGTTATTCCATTCGGAAAGGAACGGAAAAACATGAAAAAGGAACAGCAAAATGAATTGTAGAAAAGGAACAGCTGACACAAAAGGTGTTGTTCTTTTGAAAAAGGAACAAAAAAATGAAAATGTTGTCCCTTTGAAAAAGGAACTGTAAAAACGACAAAAGTGCACACAAATGTTGTCCCTTTAGAAAAGGAACAGCAAAATGCACAAGCATAAAATGCAAGCACGCAAAGAATGAATTAGTTGTTCACTGCATTGATGCTGAGGATGGGTTACAGTTTGAATGAAGCAACACCTAAAACAAAAAATATAAGAGAGATCGGAAAAGAAACAACATTTTATTTAAAAACAGTATGTAAATAAATAAATTAAGTTACAACAGTTATGATATTATGTAAAAAAAAATGATCTCTTCGAAAAATGTTTTGGCAGTAAAGACATGACATAAATATTCAAATGGAAATCAATTCTTCATTTCTTCTATTATGAATCCGTTGCGTAATGAGTTGGATGAAATTCCTTTGTTTCATTTAAAATTTCTTTCAAGAATCAATCGTCCATAAATTGACATTCTTTTTCTCCTAGGACCTGCAAAAAAATGAGTGTCTACCTGCAACAAAACATTGAATCATGGAAAAAGAGAGGTGATTGGGCTCCCCTAATCTAAGAATTATGAAAAAAACAACAAGTATTTATTCTATATAACGAATCCATTGAGAAAATAACAAAGTAAAATTTATTTGTCACCTACGGGAGAGCAGTGGTCGACCATACTAACCAGCAGTGTTTTAATCACAACTTCTTTGTTTTTTGTCCAAATTAAGTGATTCCAAAGCCAGATGAGAGTTAATTCAAAGGTGTATCTCCAATAGAAACAGGTTTTAAAATTTCAATGATATTATATGTCAATTTTAGTTAGAACAACCTGCATAACAGAGTCATTTTCGATTACCCAGCTTAGACCAACAGTTGATATTTCAAGCATAAATTTTTCATTTTATGTTGGATTAAAATGATTCAAATTGAAAATTAAATTAGATTCATTTATTTATTTTCAATATAAACAGGTTTTGAAGGAAAAAAGAATTTATAGATCAAATACTCTAAGGAACAGCCGGAAAAACAGATTTTTAAGAATGCTGATTTACGATAGGCAGTCAGTGTTTTGATCATAACTTCCCCATACGATATCAAAAATGAGTGATTCAAATTGCCTTGTAAAGTAGATTCATAGGGAAACCTACCATAAAAATATGTTTTAAAAATTAATTCATTTAAGCTTCTAAAAATCGATTGTGCCAACTCTATTCCTAAGCTGCCCGCTAGACACCCTGTCAATGTTTTGGTTCTAACTTTTTCGTTTCAAATCAAAATTGAGTGATTCAAATTGGGTTAGAAATTAGACATCAAGGGCTACTTAGGATAGAAATATTTTTTTTTAAATATTCCCTTTTGGTCCCTCAATACATGACTGTCCCGATTGTGTTTTCAGAAATTTCATCAAACCCACAAGCCAAAAAATATGATATTCAAGCATTTTTTCAAATTGGTGATAAAAATGAAAATGAGTGTTCGTAGAACTATTATTTCTATTATAAATTATCTACATACACAAATGAATTGAAACATTTATCACCGATGTTGATTTCGATAGCGTGTTGCAACAAAAAAAAACAACTAGTTTTACATAAAATCAAAATGTATTTATTTATGTCTTTATTTTATTTTATTTTCTCCAATATCCTACTCTTATTTCAGAATCGAATATGTTTATGTATAAGAGTATTTCCAGTGGAACCATTTTAGAAATAGGGGCCTCTAGTATGTACATACCCAAATTTGAAAAATACAAGTTGATAAAAATTAAAGTATGAGAAGCCATCTTCCCTTGAAAAAAATGGTGTCAAAAATTATTGAAGTATGGAGTGATGTTGCAAACAAGTGATGGAGAGAAACCAATATTCAATATATTCTTTACTTTCTTGATTTCCCATAGCCATCATACCATGAAGTTCTTGAGCTTTTTAAAATGGCTTGTTGATGCAATCCAAAAGAAACCTCATTTTTTCCCATAACTTCTACAATTTTTTAATTTGAAACATTCTAAATCTCATTGTAATTTTTTTCTAATGGTGCATGTGAGATAGAATGGGTGGGAAGGGTGGGTAAATTTTGCAGTTCAGCATTGTAAGCATGTTGTACTGGTTTATTGTGGTGAGGGTGTGGAATTAGTTGAGCAGGAAATTCAAAAGTAGAAATGTGAGCCATTTCTTACCATAATAGAAGATGTTCTTCATGTGTTTCTTCGAAGCTCCTTTTTCAAATGTTCTTGTCAATTAGTTAGTGAAATGGGTGGTGCTTACATCACCACTTGAGTGAAATCATATGATTCATTTTTCAAAATTTCTATTTTTTTTTAATCATTCACACAGAAATTCAAACATCTATTTCTACTCTAAGTTCTTTAACAATCCTACTGGAAAACGGGCGGGGGAGCAAGGCTTTTACATGCTCCGTACGTAGGTTCTTACCTTCTGTTTTTAATACCCAATTCTCTCCTAGCAGGCACTCATCAGATGCACACTACTCCTTAGAAATGGCTACACTCTCCCCAACAACGATGCCAAAATGTCGAGCAATAAAAAGGTGTATTTTTAACTCCTAATTACCTCACATTAATTGTCAACCCAGGGACGACTTCTTATTTCAAGAGTGTACTCAGTCTGAGGTGGCTATTTACTCAAGAGTGATGTTTTGCAGTATAGTGCTTAAAATCCAAAAGTAAATGAAAGCTGGAAACAAAATCTAATTGGAAAAGCAAGAAACTGAAATGTTCTGAACTAAATCATTCACTCAAACAACCATCAATCGAGGATATAGTAGCAATAAATCATTCCTCTAGATATTGATGCAATTGAAATCAAACTGGAACAAGGCAATCAATCTGGGAATGAGGAAGCAATAACCAATGTTCTCTGCAGTTGACAATCCTGTTTTAAAGCAATTAAAAGGAAATAGAAATTGAACTAAAGCTGCTATTGAAAGTAAATTAGGAAAACTCTTTAAAAGCAAACTCTTTTCAATGAATCAACAGAAATGAACAGCAAAGCTTCATCTAACAAAAATGATTTATTAATGGAAAGGAATAGCAATGCTAAAATACTATAATTAAACAGAAATCTTAAATGGAACCGAACAACAAAACAAAGTAATTAGAAATACGCAACAACTATAAATGTAATTGAATAAGCAACCTTAATCCAACAGCATGAACATTAATCGCAATTATTGAAGCAACAACAATCACAATTATAATTGAATAGTAACTTAATTGAACAACCATTGCAATTATAAATAAGCAGTAATTAAATGAACCACAATCTTAATTAGACAACGCAGTATTAGATCAGAATTAACAGCTGGACATTTATAATTAACAAATTTTTCACTAACGCAATCTAATTATGATTTCAGTATAACGGAGCAATTCTGCGAAATGTTCATAAACAAAAGATTACTGAACAAAACAATTTAAGGAAATGAAAAGGGAATCAAACCATCACACGGCAGAAATCGGAAAGATAAAATACAGCAGCAGCATACTCCACCAGAGGTTGGGCCCTTAGCCGCCAGTGGATGCTGCTAGGCTACTTCAGATGAGAAGAATGAACAACAACCCTTTTATTTATTCATCATTATACTGTGAAATCATTACAGCAGCTGAAGCTTTGAGAATTACAATGGTAATGCAACAATCTCCTTTTCCTCCTATTCTATCCTATCTCATCATCATTCTTGAATTTCCAATTCTGAATCCTCAATTCTCCATCATTTTCCATCCCCATCTCCAATCTCTGTTTTCATTTAAATAGAGAGAGATTAGAGAGAAGTTACAATAGAGATAATTACAACATGATTTCTATTACAAAATTGGATTTTTTCTAACCATTTGATTAACAAGAAGATATATTTCCATCCAGCTTTCAACAAGAGCAAGGCGAATTTGGCTTTGCAGCTGAGATTTGGAGGACGACCGAAACAACAAACCTAAGAAAATCTTGCTCAAAGAAACCAGTGTTTCTCTCAGTACAAGCCGAATTTTGGCAAACCATTCCTTAATATTGTTAATTGGGTCCGTTCTGGACAAAACCCATGTTCCAGATTTTCCATATTCTTCTTCATTTGCCCAGAATCTCAACCACAAAATTGTCACTCCTTATTCCAGCGAATTTCTGAGTTGGCACTTTTAATGATCAAATCTTCAATCTGGAAATTATCTTGGAGGCTAAAAATGATGAATAATGTTACAACCAATTTATTAAAACTATCATTGATAAAATCATGCATAATCATCAATTTATTAGAAATAAAGGAGAATAAATAAATATTTTTACATAAGAGCATAAATCATTGTAAAATAGAATTATATGATAAATTATGATAAATGACGTGATGAAGAACGGTAGAAATGGGTGGAATAAGCATTCAAAAGTGATAATAATAATGGCATATTAACGACCTAGCATCATCCAAGAATTTTTCATTTATGTAATGTAAAGGAGGTTTCCCCCTCGAAGAGGATAATTTTTAAGTCGTTGATCTATCTATTTGTGAGTTGGTTTCATAACATTTGGTATCAGAGCTTTGGTTCTATGGTTTTGCTACTTCAAATAGGCCATCGTGGAATATTTTCTACAAATTTTGTTCTACGAATCTTCAAAAATTGAAATTTCAACCATGTGGAGTCGAAATCGTGATGAACTTCGTGTATGAATTTTAGATCTTGCTTCACGTTTTTTCATGATCTAGAATTCAGTCTCATATAAGTGACCTAGGGAAAATCGTCATAACTTTCGTTTCAGGCATTAGAATTGAATTCTATAAAAATTGG
The DNA here is from genome assembly GCA_000404065.3 of Pinus taeda. Classification (NCBI taxonomy): domain Eukaryota; kingdom Viridiplantae; phylum Streptophyta; class Pinopsida; order Pinales; family Pinaceae; genus Pinus; species Pinus taeda. The sequence continues at coordinate 143,163 of APFE031369529.1, read as the reverse complement.
CTGAAAGAGCATGGAATATAGTTTCATCTGTAGAAAATTTAGGGTCGAAGGTTGAAACAGTGACATGTGTAACGCCATACAAGTTCTCGCTACTAAACCAATCTATAATCAGGTCATTGTGGGATATTGGAAATTAATATTTCTTGGAGAATCCAATCTTGGTCTGAATGGTTGGGTTAAAAATAAGACTCAAGGGGATACTACTGGACATAATTTAATATCTTGGATATTTACAGTTACATAGATATAGCAGTTGCAATATCTAGCTCCTAAAAAGCAAGAAAAAGGTGTGTATTTTTTAATTTTGCATAACTTTTGTTTGAAAAATCAATTAGAAGTGATTCAAAGGGAATACTAAAGCATATATATCAGTATTTGGTTCAAAATTTCCTCCTAAACAAAAGAATTTTGCACCCATTAAGCCCTTAGAAAACTCTACTATGACACATGAAGAAGAAGAATTGCAACATTATATATCAAAGTTACGAGACCAAGTGCAACAAAGTTCGCTCTCAGAAAGAGAAACCAAAGGTGACATGGATGGCTTAGAAGGGTACATGGATGGTATTAAATACAACATATATGGTATAAAATGCAACATGGATGTTTTTAAGGTAGACATGGATGTGATGAATGTCAATTTGGAAGGGTTGACAAAATTGTTGCAAGAAAGGTTTCCCGGTGGTGACAAGGTAATCCATGAAAATCAGGATGAGGACAAAAGGAATATTAATTATGATTTTAGAGAATCCAATGTGGATTTTAAGGACCACCACATTCCAAAGATAGATATGAGGTTGTTTGATGGCAAGGATCCGGTAACATGGATACTGCGGATTGAGCAATCTTTTGATCTTCAGGATGTGCAACCCTCAGAAAAGGTATGTATTGCATCTTTATATTTAGAACCCAACCAATTGGTATAGATGGCTTTGTTCTCGTAAACCACTTGTCACCTAGTCAATTTTTACAGAGTAAATAGTATCACATTATGAAGATACAAATAGAAACACCTTCTTTAGCCAATTGATAAATCTCAAACAAAAGGGTTCAATGTTGGAGCACATTGAAGACTTCCAAAAATTGAATATTCGGGTAACTAATATTCCACGGGAGCATAGGATTGATATATAGGGAATTTAAAAGATAAAATCCAACATGAGGTTCACCTTTGGGAACTTGATTCATTAGAGAAGGAATTCAAGCTTGTAAGAAAAATTGAAAGAAAAATTATGGCAACGAGGAAGTCTATCACTCACAACTATAAAGATGGAAGTGTTGCTACTCTTAGTCTTCCATAACCTACAAGGTTGACACCACAAAAATTGGAAGAAAAAAGGGAAAAAGTGCTTTGTTACAATTGTGATAGAAAATACACTAAAGGTCATAAGTGTGCTCAGAAGAAATTATTCTACATAGATTGTGAAGAGGAGGGAAAAAAGGAACAAGAAATGTCAAAAGAGGAGGATACAGCAGGAACCAACCCCAGAGAAAGAAGAAATGAATATGACCATATCTTGTAATGCATTGGAAGGAATTACTAATCCTCAAACTCTCAAGAGAGAAGGGTATATCAAGAAGAAAAAGGTAATAGTGTTGATTGATTCAAGTAGTACCCATAATTTTATTCATTGTAAGATAGCCAAGGAATTGAATTGCTTCCTATATCCAACACCAGAGTGTCAAGTGATGGTTGCAAATGGAGGAACTATAAATTTCTCTAGAAAGATTCATAATATCAAGCTAACCATGCAGGAATATGTATTGAGTAGTTCAATTCTTTCAATTCCAATGGGTGGTGCTGATGTTGTACTAGGAGTCCAATGGTTACAATCTTTGGGGATGATAGGTTTCAATTTTCAAGAACTTTTCTTTAATTTTTTTTGGGAAGAAAAGTAAGTTGAATTAAGGCGTATCTTGGGGAAAATAGGAAAGATAATAATCTCTAATGGCATGACAAATATTTTGAAGAAAGAACAATGGGGCGTAATTGCACAATTATGCTCACTAGAGGTTCAAACATCGAAATCATCTATTTCTCCAGATTCCAAAAAGTCTTAGACAATTATTCCAAGGTGTTTGAGACTCCCAAAAACCTCCTACCTATTTTTTATCATGATCATGCTATTCATTTGATTCCAAGAAGTGTTCCTCCAAACATCAGGCCTTACAAATATCCTTATGCCCAAAAGAGTGAAATTGAACGTATGGTTGCAAAAATGCTAGAGGCTGGTATAATTAAACCTAGTCAAAGTTCTTTCTCTTCTCCAGTAGTATTTGTGCACAATAAGGATGGATCATGGCATATGTGTCCATATTATAGGAGTTCAACAAGCTCACTATTGAATATAAATTTCCCATTCTTGTCATTGATGAATTTTTGGATGAACTACGTGGAGAAATTTACTTCAAGAAGTTGGATATTTGTTTAGGATATCATCAAATTATAATGAAGACTAAAGACATTCCGAAAACAACTTTGAAAACTCATGAGGGTCATTATGAATTTTTGGTCATGCCTTTTGGCCTTACTAATTCACCTTCCACATTTCAAGGTTTGATGAATTCTATTTTCAAACCCTTCCTTAGAAAATTTTTGTTAGTATTTTTTGATGATATACCAATCTACGACAAGTCTTGGAAGGATCATGTTCAACATCTTGACAATGTGCTCAAACTATTGGAGGAGAAACAATTATACACAAAAACCTCCAAATGTTTCTTTGGAGTATAGGAGGTGGAATATTTGGGTAATATTGTATCTCATGAAGGTCTTAAGGTAGACCCTAACAAAATTAAATCCATTAAGGAATGGAAAATCCCCACAACCATAAAGCATATTTGAGGTTTTCTCGGGTTGACATGGTATTATCACATGTTTGTTTAGAAGTGTGGGAATAGTGGCACATGTAACATCATTATTGACGAAATATGTAGTTTATTTGAATACAGAAGAAACGAAGGCCTTTGAACATCTTAAAGAGACAATGTTCCAAGCAACGGTCTTAGTTACACCAGATTTCACAATTTTTTTATTGTGGAATGTGATGCCTCGGGAAATGGAATTGGTGTTGTTTTAATGCAAGAAGGAAGACCCATTTCTTTTGAAATTCATCCAATCAAAGGAAAGTATTTACAAAAACCTATTTATGAGAAGGAAATGTTGGAAATAGCACATGCACTAAAGAAATGGTAAGCTTACCTAATGGGAAGACACTTAAAGGTAAAAATAGATCATGATAGTCTTAAATACTTTTTGGAAAAGAAATTATCTTTAGAAGAGCAACAAAAATGGGTGACAAAGATGTTGGGTTATGAATTTAAAATAATATACAAAAAAGGGAAGAAAATGTTGTTACGGATGCACTCTCTAGAAAGGATGAGGATGTGGAATCATTGCTTTGTGCCATTTCTATTATCCAAACTGAGTGGATAACTAAAGAAAGGGTTGAATGGAAAAATGATGAAGAGGTCTGGTCACTCATTCAAAAGTTGCATCGAGATCCTAAATGATTCATTGTGGTACAAAGATCACTTATATCTTTGTAAGAATTCCCAAATCAAACAAAATATTCTTTTGGAATTGTATACCTCTCCCTTAGGAGGGCACTCAAGATTTTTAAAAACTTACCATAGGGTCAAGAAGGAATTTTTTTGGGATGGCCTTAAATCTGATATTTAGAAGTTTGTGGTAGAATGTTTGGTTTTCCAACAAAATAAATTTGAGACAATTAAAACCTCAAGTCTGTTACAACCTTTAGTCATTCCAAGTTAGCGTTGGGAGGATATCTCAATGGATTTTACCACAGGTTTACCTAAGTCTAAAGGAAAGAGTTTCATCACGGTGGTAGTTGATAGACTTACCAAGTATGCACACATTTGTGAATTATCTCATCCTTTTAAATCCAATACAGTTGCTATTGAATTTATGGAAATAATTCAAAATATTGATGGAAACCCAAAGCTTGTAGTAGGTGATAGAGATCCCATTTTCACTAGACATTTTTGGACAAAATTATTTTCTTTTTTTGGTACTCAATTAGCTCATATCTCATCTTATCATCCTCAATCTGATGGGAAAACTAAGATATTGAAAAAAAATGTTTGGAAGGATATATTCATTGCTTTGTATTTGATAAACAAACACAATGGTTCAAGTGGTTACCTCTAGTTGCATGGTGTTATAACACTTCCTTCCATATTGTAGAAAAAATGACCCCATTTATGGCACTTTATGGATATCATCCACCATCCATCACATCATCTTTAAGAGAAAATTCTAAGGTTCAATCAATGGAATATCACATCGAGCATCAACATCAAGTTCTCCAACTCTTAAAGGATAACCTCCCTATGGCGAAAAATCGAATGAAATAACATGCATATCAACATTGTAGTGAAATAAGTTTTGATGTAGGTGACTAGGTATTTTTATGACTACAACCATAAAAACAAATGTCTCTCAAGGAAGCTAAGAATGATAATAAATTATCACCCAAGCGTTACGTCCTTTCAAGGTCTTGTACAAGATTGGTATTGTGGAATACAAATTGGAGTTGCCTATATCTTCCCGAGTACACCTAGTTTTCCATGTTTCATTCTTAAAGAAGGTTATCAGTGACAAGCTTCCAGTTCAAAAAATGTTTCCAGAACTTGAAGAAGAAGGAAAATCATATTTGGTCCTAAATAATTCATGGAAAAAAGAACCCAACAGCTACAGAATCGATCAATTTCATAGTATCTCATTAAGTGGAAGAACTTACTCGTTGGAGATTCCACATGGGAGGATGAGAATTTTATACCAAATCATCCAGAACTACTCAAGAATTGAAGAAAACACTAGTGTAGCCTCCTTATCTTTATTATTATTGTAGCCCCATTATTGTTATTGTTATTGTTATTGTAATTGTAGCCCCATTATTTTTATTGTTGTGCCCCATAGAATCCCACTATTGTTATTGTTCTGCCCTTAAATTATTATTGTTATGTAGGCTCTGATTATATTATGACCCCTTAGACTCCTATATATACAAAGGAGGTCTTGTCATTTGTATCATTGAAGAATTATTTATTTATGTAATGCAAAGGAGGTTTCCCCCTCGAAGTGGATAATTTTTAAGTCGTTGATCTATCTATTTGTGAGTTTGTTTCATAATAATGTCCTAATATGATGCATTATATCATTCTTTTGATGATTCCTACCATGATAGTTATATTTTACAACATAATATTGAAAATAAATAAGGTGAAGAAGACCTATCTTAACAATAGTAAATATCTTATACTTCCTCCATCTTGAATTTCTTGTTTTTAGCTTCTTCCACTTCTTCAGTGATGTGGGCTTCTTCCCTTATTTGTTTTTTGCTTTCTTTCTTGAGCTTAGGACAAACTTGTTACTCTCTTGAAGTGCCCATATCCTTAACATCCATAGCATTGGATTTGTAACATATTGATCTTCTTCTTTTTCTGGGGACAAACCTTGCCAAATATCTCGTTGCTTCTTGACATGACAATAAATGTTTGACCCTTCTCATCTGATCCTGTATCAGTTTTTTCCTTCAACTTGTTTTCTTCAATCTTTCATAGTGACCACAAATTATTGAATGGGGCAGTTTTCTCCTCTTTATAGGCCTTTGATACAAGGTTTCCTTGTTCATCAGTTAGAGAATTTAGAACAATGGTAATCATTTCCTTATTGAATATCATCTCTCCTATATCTTGAAGTTTATTCCTTATTAGAGATGCTTTTGTGAGACATGTAGATATCCATTCATGCTTTCATTCTTTCAATTTGAATAGATCATATCTAGTGATATGATATTTTCTATCGTTCTTAGAGAGAATAGTTCTACTAGCTTATTATATATCCCTTTTGATGTCTCCAACACTACTATATAGGGTATGAGGGAATCCTTGATGGACTCTATAATAATCCTTTGATCCCTTAGATCCATTTTCATATATTTAGATAGTGATTTCCCTTCAAATGGTTTGGAGACTTTTCCATTTACATGATCAATAAATTCATTTTCCTTGAGGACTAAGTCTATCCTCCTTTTCCATGCAAGGAAGTTTGATGACCCAACCAAATTGTTGTTGTCCTTGTAAAATGAAGTCATTTTACTAGATTTAATTATAGAAATAAAGATACTTACTTGTCAAGTGTAGATTAACTCTTCAAATTTATCCCTTTGTTGATGATGATTGATGACTTCTTGATGATGCCTTGATACTTGTTGGATGATCTTCTTCAGGGATAAGGATTTTCTTTTGAGATGGAATCATTTGCTTCAAAGAGAGGGAGATTTCCTTGATAACTTTGATGGTGACAACTCCCTTGATCTAACTACTCTTGGATGAGTAGTCTTCAAGGTGATTCAAATCCAAATTTTTCATTCCTTGAGTAGAGATATGGTCTTTGAGGTCATTTTATTTGATCATGACTTCTTCTAGTGAAGACTTCTTCTGGTGAAGACTTCTTCTTCAATCTAGGGTTTTGACACTTTCTTATAGATCTTGACTTCAAAATGATTTTTGGATGATATAATCATATAGATTTATTATTATGCCCTTCTAAAGTTTTGGTCCTTGAATTCTTGAGTGTCCCTTGTTGAGACGACCTTCCTTGATTTGTTATTTTAGCTCTGAAACCATTTTGAAATCTAGGGCATTGGGATTAGGAGATTTCTCTTTGATGATAACTTCTTGTGAATGATTTTTACTTCTTTATATTAGAATCTTTTATTTAGTTGGATTAGTATTATTATTCATCAAACAACTACCAAAGAATAAAAAATAAAGAGACAAGAGACACATAATGTAGGTGATCATCCAAGGCCAAAACCTCTCCAACTTTAGAGGAAACCCCAAAACAAATTCTTCTTCTTATAGAGACTTCAATTGATGAATACCAAGGCCAAGACCCTTGTGACAACAAACTATCCAAGACAAATTCACAATATTTGTCTCCACTTCTTCTTCTTCTTTCCCAAGCCAACATAAGTCAATCTTCCTTCATGCACTGAAATTCTCGGCTACCCTAAAATTTTGGTTCCTTTCGACAGACCTGTAATTTGTACCTCTACAATTTTGCACATGGGAGGTGAGGGAGAGTCCTCCTTTGCTTTACTTGAAGACTTCTCTTGGTGATCTCAATCAGCAACGAAGATGGAATGGAAACCATTTTGATGAATTGCTTAAGGACTAATATGTTACTACTGCATAGCCCTTATTTTATGTCATACATGTGAGAATATTAACCCAAAAACAATGGCAGCTATCTTTGTTCTTCTTCTCTTCCTTCTCATTGGTTAGGAGGCTATTCTTCTTGTGATTTTCGTGCTTCTTATCTTTTCTTGGATGCTTGACCAAATTTTGTCATAGGTGAGGCCGAGCTGCCCTATATATAGTGGTTTTTTCATCAAAATAAGCTAACTTATCCTCGTGACAAGGCCGACATGCCTCTTCTAGAATCATCCTTAGGTAGAATTCAAGGAGAGCTTGTGACATGGTCTTGGAGGGTTAAAACATTTTATTTTACAATGAATTACATACTCGAATGGGTCTTCAATCCTTGACATTCAATTTACTAGACTTTATGACTTGATGACCAACCTAATAGCTCACAATGGGAGCTTCAACTAAAAGTAAAATTCCTTGATCATTAAACCCATGATTCAAGCATTACAAAAATAATTTTATTTTCTTATTTACATCAATTACATAAAATCATAATTACAAATGTCATTATGAAGGTTGAAGCTAGTTATATTTTTCAACATATATTATTATTCATCAGCTTATGACAACTTCTCAAAACATAAAAGAAAAGTATAAAGCAACAAGATATAAGTTAATATATCCCCCCTCATAATTTTGACCGCATAATTTAGTATTGAACTTTTGCAACAATTTTGGGTTGCTCTAAGGAATCTAGACATATTTTTTCATTTTTATCTTGATGAAACACTCAAATCAATATTTAAGTAACATTATTGTATTCATATATACAAAAAATAATCTCACATAACCACATATGCATGTAGTAAATACTCACCAATGAAATTCAACAAACAACAAACACTTTCACCCAACAAACAATCATTCTTTAGATAACACAGAGTTCCAAATTTTTAATCTCCAAAGTTCTAGTGTATAACCTTTTCTCTTCATTTCATATGATATAGAGCCATCTAATCTAGGCATTGAAACTGGATGCTCTCATACGACTTTGTAACACATCATGTTCCCTCAATGAATTACAAAGGTTATGAAGTACCCAAATTTTTCCTTTTACTTTCACTAGCTTTAGGATATGATCTAATACCACTTTGTCACATAACCCTATTAAATTTATCCTAACCACACTTGCACAAAACCAATTTTCATCTCTCATACATTTTTTCAAACACTTTACATATAAACCTTTCTTCAAATACTTTGTGTGTGTGTGTGTATTTGAAGAAAGGTTTCATCGTGCCAATAAGTACATCCTTAACTAATTTCTAGCTCTTTTAAAACCTAAAATAAGAGACTAACAAGACATGTAGGATACCTTTGATAACACTGTAATAATCACAAGATTAAATATTGGTAAAGGATAAGGAGAGATATTGATAGGAAGCGAAGGAAATATTTTGCAGCAAAAAGGGTTGATTTCATAGAAAACATGATTCATTTTGTAGCTCCAACACTCCTGCCTATTGAAAATAATACATGTATTCATGCATCATCAACTTCTTCTTCAGGAGATATTGCATATATTTTTCTCCAGGAATAGAATGGATGGCCAAACTCTCCCAGGTAATAGTAACCATGACAATGCTCAAGTTCCTTCCAACAAGTTTGTTCCTCCAATTTGTCCCAAATAGCAGGGGCCTGGTAGTATCTGGTAGGGCACCATAAACTAGGAAAATGAAATCTTATATTGATCCAATGAGTCCCATACTTTAGTAAAGAGTGAAAATATAGTTCAAACTTGCTTAAATCTAGACAGAGGTATGGTTACCCTATTAGGGACCTTTGTTGGAGCTACCTTGGGAGCCCTTCCCATATTTCTTGTGAAATCAATAAGAATTTATAAGTTTTGGCCCTGGTTACTTCCGTGAATTCTATAATAATGTATCATTGATTGTGAAAAATAGTCTTAGGATCTCTTGCATCCATCCTCAATTTATTTAAACCATAATGAATTAATCTTGCCAGGGGGTACTCCTCTCTTACCATGAGGTTCGAAGCCTCTTCCATTATTGCATAGAAATTATGAGACTTTTTCCATTACAATAGGTTATTCATGTAGGAGATCAATTCCAAAAGGGAATATCCACTAAAAATGGATTTGGGTCCCACCTTGAGTTGTCTGGTAGAATACAATTGAAAAGATACAAATCACACAAAATATTATGATCAAAGTTCTCAATTTACTATATATATCTATAAAGTCATGGGATTGTGAGATTTTATGAGGTTAACCTGTAAAACTTTGTTGTAAATGGAGAGTTACCCAGCACTCGTGTAAGTAGAAAAAATAGACTCGTGAAAGGATTCAGGTGTAAGACCTTACATGGCTAGATCAATTGAAGTTCCCTTAAGCTCTTCCTCCTTTTGGGCCTTTTCTTTCCACTTTTTAATTTCAACTTCCCACTTGGCCTCTTGAGATAGGTACATAGTTAACCACCTCTTCATTTTTTCAATTACTTCGTTAGGAGACTCTTTGTCAATTATCCCCAAATCAAAAATGTCATCCTTTACCTACCACGATGGAAGGTCAGGCTTAAGCTGCAAAAATTCGTATGTGTTAGTGAGAATATCATCAAGAATACCATTCATGAAATACTTTTCTTAAGTTTTAAATTCCTAATAATATTTCTTAGCCTTTACCTCTAGCCCTTTTTCCTCACTAATGGCTTTTAATAAAGCATCCACATTTTGCAGCTTTGGCCTAAAATTTTGCAATTTAGCCTTTAAATTTTTATTTTGTAGTAATAATCTCCTATTTTGTTTTAATAATGTCTGATAGGATGGGATACAAAATTGAAAGGGTTTTAGCATAACCATATTACCCTTAGGCTTATTCACTTGGGTGTTAGTCGCTCCCATTTGGAACTACATACCATCCTTAGGTGGATAGTCACCCTCGCTACAAATACGAAAATTTTCAATACAAGTGTATCCCATGTGGATGTTGACGAGCTCAAACTCAGAATCTAAACCTGATTCACCATCATCACCCATAGTATTAGTGGGAATTTCCTCCAATTTCGTGCCTTTTCCCTTTTAAATTCATGGGTGGAATAACGTCACTTAGGGATTGGTTGTCAGATAGGATATTTTTTTCCCCTAGATGTTAGTTTCTTTGTAAGATGGATAACAGATGCCCTTGGTTTCAACTTTCCACCTTGTGAAAATGATCCCCACATAAAACCTATCCTAGCTACTTCCTCTTTCACAATAATCCTTATGAGTCCTTAGTGGAAAAGGGCCAATTTAGGGTTCTTTCATTTGCAAATGGTCGTGGCCATTTCGATCAAGTTGTTGAGAAGAAAGTAGGTTATGAGCCTCAGTATTGGAACACGAATGTTGCAACTCCCAACGCTACCAACTTTAATTATAAACCCATGGCTCGTAAAAAATTAAGAGGTATCATAACTATATGTGTAGCATACTATGTGCCCTTCCTTCATTGTCATGATGTAATGGAGTGCATGTAATGAAATCAAATCCTAAACTAATTGCAGAAAATGAAATGCTCTAAATGGAAACCTTAACCTATTGCAAGAAAGAAAATACAAGGAAAGAAACCTATTATAATTGCATAAAGTAAATACCATGAACTAAATATCAACCACTACATTTCAAAGAGTTTAGATCCATTAACATAGTTCATTGGATGTGGTAATCATCAATGTATTATCTATTTCATAAATATGTCCATTAGCCCAAATCATTGAAATGTTTTGCATGGGTAAAGAGGCAAGTATTAAGTGGTATTTAGTCTTACCTAATAATTGATTTAGATCCTAGGTGTCATTATTAAACCCTAAGGGACTAAAACCAACCTTTTTGAGCAAATATGGGCAAGTATAACATTGGAAGAGTACTACAGGGTTTTTTGTAGTTTACTATAGGAGACAACAAATTTGTTATATGGAGTTATAATTCACCGAATGGCCAACCAAATCCAAGCCAAATTGGATGGGGCTTTTTTTTTATTGACTAGGATGTCTTTGTTCTCCATTCCAAGTGGAATCACTCAAAAAGACCTCTGTTAACCCATGCTAAAAAATGGCAGAAAATTACTAGTCTAAAATCTAGAAATTCGAGAACTAGTGAGCTTGTAAATCTATCAAATTCCTAACCTAATAAAGTGAAAATGCAATGGTGTAATTTTTGTTATTAAATTTTTTTTTTTTTTATCTAATTAAATTGGAATCAACTTGATTCAGGTCGTTAGCATGCTCTAAAAAATAGCAGAAATTTATTGTTATTTTCCACAAGGGACTTCGAGAAATCTAGATTTTGGAATAAGGAAACTAATCCAAGTAGCTCAATGATTACTATCACCTCCCAAAGTTGTTCCAATGATGAAATGATGCTTTTGATTATGCACAATAACTTACTTCAACCATTTAAACCAATCCTACAACAAGAAATCATTAATAATAAATGCACAAATAAAAAAAGACAAGAACAAGAGATGCATGTGAATAAGAAGTGAAAGAAGAAAAGTAAATGATACAAAAGGGATATAAGGCTCTTGGGATGGGCAAGCCCAAGGAAAATAAAGTTCCTATGAAATACACCAAGGTTTAGAAGTTTAACATGACACCAATCTTCATTATTTCCATCAATACCATTACATCCCTGCAAGAAATGACAATGGAGCTGCAAAAATACGAGTTCTCTCCACAATAAGACTAATAAAAATCCACCCCTTGAGGAAAATTTGACTTGGTGCTTATACAAAATGATTAGGAATCATTCCCCATGAAATAAGGAAGATTTCCCCACCAAAGTCCCTTGATTAATGGATCTAGCTCCCAATATTAGGAATCAGCATTAAATGGCAGGGAACGCATTCCTAGATTTTCTCAATCATTGGAGCTCCACAATCTATGCCACAATTCCATAATATCTTGTTCATTTATTATTTAATATTTATCCTCCTAATATTCTCATAATATTCCACAAAAATAAATGATATTATGCACAAATATGAAATTATCCATAAATCTTCCTACTGAACATATTAAAGTTAAAAATACATTATCTAATGAAAAAATAGAGGTTTAATGTTCTAAAGGATCATCAGATGGGCCTATATTGATGTCTAATTTAGAGGCCCATCATACCCCCATGTTGAAAGCGTTGCTCATCCTTTAAGAAACTTAGTGACCTCATTGTTCCTCATTCATGGCCCCGGTGTCCTCTCTCTCGTGCATTCCTTGATCCTTTGTCTTAAGAATCTTGGTTGTAAGCTCTACAAGGACAACCACAAAAATATAGTTGTTATTTTCATGATTGTTTAACACCCTTTCAAGCAAAAAAATATAACTTTCCTCTTTGCAAGTTAACTTTGTTGGCTTGTAGATCCATTTCATTCATATCCTCTCCCTTGAAAGCTTCATTCCATTTTCACTCATTTTTCCAAAACTGTTTTTGCATAGAAAAAATCATAGTTCTTCTTGAGACCATTAGGTTGCCCTCTTCCCCTTATTCAAGATGGGTTCTTGAATATTTTTCAGTTTGGCAACGTGTTACACAGAATTTTGTCACTGTCCCTGTACTCCTTGTTCCTTGATCCTAGAGGACCTCTACAGTGAACCCTACATGCTTTGCCTTCATGAAGAAAATCCCATTTTTCCCTCTTTCTGAGTAGAACAATTCCCTTTTGCACCATTTTCCCTAAATCTTCTGTTTTCCCCAGTTTACAAGGCTGACGCTAATGACCTTTGTCCTCCTCACGCCGATATACAGGGATTAATACTGTCCCTACTGCCAACCAGAGCGACTAATCTTTGTTTCAATCACGCTGATCCTCTTTTGGATTTTTTTTTAAATAAGGAGCCGAAGCTTCCAGCTCTAGAAGCTTCGTAACAGAAGTCTAGTAAACGGTCGAGCCGGATGGAGTCGAGGATTTTAGTTTGGGCTCCTTTCCCCTATAAGTATGGAACGACCTCAAGAGGTAATACCTTATCCAATGAGAAGAGGAACCATCTCCCATCCATTCATGCTATATAAACCTCCATTTTTCCCAAGCACAAACTAGTGTTAGTGTTGAAGTGTTAATGTTGGTCTGCTAGTGTTAATTAAGTTTGGAGTAAACAACAAGTTATTCATAGTTGTAGCTTTCTAGTTGTGTGAGGTATAAGTGTGAATTTGGTTTAGTGTGAAGCCTAAAGGGAAGAGCCTTAGAACTATCATTGATGAGGCCATCATGGAATGCTAATAGAAGTGTGTGGGAACCTAGTTTTGTTGAAGGAAAACAAAAATGTCAAGACAATGGTTTTAATCTCTTCTTGATTCAATATATATGCAACTATCAATTGATTTCCTAAATAATGTTTCATCTCACATGTTTATGGCTTAATGTTTCTTGACTTGTTAAGTAAGTTTAATTACAATTTGTATGTTATCACGGTTGTTGTTTGTTGTTGTTTACTTGTTTCAGGTGTTCGAAGAAGGAAACAGGAGATAGTTGGAGCAAGCAAGCAAGGTCATCACCAAATGGGATAAGCGTACTAAGAGGTAGGCCCTCTTAATTAGTTCTAACCTAAGGAAATATTCCATAGAATGTATCAATTGTGGCTAGACCCATTATTGGGCTAGAGGAATTTCTTGTGTCCACACTCATAATTTTACTTCACCACAAATTGGCAACTCCACTAGGGAGACCGATCCTTCTCTTTGTTTTCTTGGAATTCCATGGTTTTGTGTGAAATTTTATAGTTTCGCTATTTACCTTTGGCTCTGTTTGTTTTCCTTTGCTTACTGGTCTAGGTTGGAAATTCATAATAGCAAGTCTGGTCTCAACCTTTTGAAATTTTTATTTTTTTCTTAGAAACCTCTCTCAGCGTGCTTAATTTGGTGACATTTGCACTAATCAACGTGATATGCTGAGAAACAGTCACGCTGACCCCCTTCTAGTGCTTGTTGTCAGTTAGGCAGTCGCACCGATGCTTGTAAGTGAAGATTAGGGTTTATCCCAATCCTTGACCAGTGTGTTTTTCTCTCATGATTTCGACCTTGTAAGATTTTTAGATTGTCTCCTCCCTGACTAGAAAGATGCTTTTCATTTGGTTTGTTTGCTTGTTGATTTTTCATCTTTTTGCTTGATTTCTTGGGTCATTGGATGGTTAGTGGCACTAGGGCATCTAGATTGTCATCCATTCAGCTGATTGTGAACTCAATGAGTCAAGTTGTTGGTTCATTTACTCCTTGAATTTCCTTTATGGTCCTTCTATGGATTTGACCTCCATTACACAAGTTTGAAAAGTTTTCGTTTTCTCGTCTAAACGTTCCTTTTCCGACATGGATCACATTGCTTGTCTTGTTTTTGGTAAAGTCATCATGTCATTAGTTTGAATGAGATTCTCTTTTCGTGTTTTTCATTTGCTTGGGAATTAATTGTCTCGAAAACTTTTTCATTGGAGTGTTTTGTGAGAAATTCATTTTGTCATTTCATGAAAAGTATAAAATTCCAGTTTGTTGCATCAGTATGTTATGGTAGTTAGGATTATTGAAGACTAGTATTGCATTGGAATTTGAAAAGAAAAAAAAATCTCTTTGCTTTTGAAAGGACTGTTAGAATGTACTTGTCAGGAAATTAGGAATTGGAATGTATTTTTCATTAGTTTATTTTCTCAAAAAGTGAAGTACTGAAAAATCATTTTGCTTTCAGTTGCTTGATTGTTTTCATTTGATTGTGTTGTTTCTACCCTCTCTAGTGTAGACAATTCATCGAATTGAAAGGGTCTTGTCTCATTTAGCTGCATTTAGGGTTTTTTTATTCACATCGCTAAGGCCTGAAAACTAAGACATAACTCAAGATAAAATTTAAAATGAACTCAATTAACCTAAGGCGCATTTGAAACCTAACGATCACATCTAGAAGGTCTAGGCTAGAGACGTGTTCCAGCATCTTTAAACCTATCAGCTGTCGTTAGCTTCGACACTAGATAGTGCTAGTATGGATTTCTGATCCCCGTACCATCGAGTATATAATGGGAGACCCCTTTAGGCTGCAACCCTTTATCCATAGGAAGACGATTCAGCATCCTTGTAAACGTGATACACCAAACACAACATTGGAGGAGATTGTCTGCCCGTACTTCTCGGTTCGCTAAGAGGTATTTTGTAGTTCACAATTGCCTGGTAATCCTCTTTACCTAGATCATCCAGTGCAGTCATTTGATCTTTTTGACTCATTAGACTTAAAATATCATTTGATCACTTGTCCTTTTGAGCTTGTTTCCAATCGAAAGTGATAGAGTCATCTTTGTTTCTTTCTCGACTCTTAAAATATGAAAGAGCACCAGTCTATTTATGTGTCTTAAAAAATCGATTGCCCATGATCTTATAACATCCTGTTAGTCTTTTCTAGGCCAAATCATGAGTCTCCCCTAAATAAATTGTTAAAGCCTTGAATTTTATCTCTCTCTTTTCCTGTTAACTAAGACAAGGTAATCGTGGCTGAAGCATCTGGTTCACCTAGTTCCTCTTCCTCTCCTCCGTCTGAAAGATTGTCTAAGGGGACTTTTCCTGAATTACCAAAGTCACTCGAGGACCAAGGTGTCAAACTCAGAATCATTGTGAGCATTCAACCTTTGTCATCTCGTCCTCCGCCTACTTCAGATACTAGGTCACCTGGTGATTTTGGCCTAGAATCTTCGTACAATCCTGGCCAAACTCCTGAGAGTTCACCGACTACTGACAATCAGCTTGGACTGGTTATCTATCCTATGAATCCTTTGTTTGACCCTGTTGTGATATCACCGCAGCATCCATACATTCTGTATGAGTAGCAGGGTGTTCCTTTGGAACCATCCCCTCGTACCTCTTCGGTTGTTCGTCGTCATTCGTTCCCAACTATGGAACCCAAAGGCGATGCTCCAGTTACCTCTTTGGATGAGTCAGAAGTTTCTACTCCACACATTGTCGAGGAGGAAGAACATCCATTTCCTCCTAAAGGTTTTCCCTATACATGGAGCATTCCCATCAGTGTGTATCGGGAATTTCCGCCTAATTATGTGTCTTTGGCACAATTGGTTTCAGGTACACCTAGTGCCTCACCACTTTACCATAACCCTGTTTAGTCAGTTAGTTCCATGCCTACTACAGGTTCGTTCATTACAAACCTGACCTCCCAATAGACCATTACCTCAGTCCCGGTGCAACCCACCATTCCAAACACTCTTGTATCATTTGTCCTAGTTACTCGTCTAGTTCAATCAGCGGTCTCAAAGAATGTTACTGTCAGTTCTTCAATCCCTCCAGTAAGTGGCCAAGTTGTGCCACCACCTAGGGGGAAGAATCTGAGTGTTTCTATGGTGTCAAGCACCACCAATGTGAGTAGCTCACAGGCTCACATGGTTGGTATGAGCGAGCCTTCTTCTAGCATTATTCAAAAACCTACTAGTCTTGCTGGATCAAGCAATGTCCAGTACCAACAGGTTCAAAATCCCATTGGTCTGTCTAGGTCAAGAAATTTCCAGTATCAGCAACCTTATGAGGCTCAAGTTTAGTACCAAACTCCTTAAATTCCATATGGTTCTCAACGAATGGTCAATCTACCTTACGTCCTTCAGTTTGGGCAGTATGTTC
Source organism: Pinus taeda (assembly GCA_000404065.3). Taxonomy (NCBI): domain Eukaryota; kingdom Viridiplantae; phylum Streptophyta; class Pinopsida; order Pinales; family Pinaceae; genus Pinus; species Pinus taeda. The sequence continues at coordinate 126,342 of APFE031369529.1, read as the reverse complement.
AACCTGGCTCATCCACTGTTCAGGGTGGCTATGACTAGATTCAGTTTGGAAATTTTCCTAGCACTGTTCAAGTACCCTTGCAATAGCAAGGACAACCTCTTCAGCAATAAGGGAAATATTTGTTGCAGAAAGGGCCATCTATGCAACAGCAAGGGCAAATGATACCACAACAAGGTCAACTGCAACAACTACAAGGGCAACCCTTAACAGTTGCAGCAAATCACGCAGCAACAGATGCAGTATGCTCGACAAACCTCTCAGCCTATGTCTTCATAGGGCCAACCTCTACAGCCCCAGGGACAACTTTTGCAGCCGCAAGGTCAACCCTTGCAACAGTAGAACCAACCCGGGCAGTAGCAACCCTTATAAACATATCAACAGGGTCAACCCTTGCAAGGACAAGTCTAGGGACAAGTCCTGCAGCAGCAGGCCCAAAATCCTAATGTCCTAGGTCAACAGGTACTAATCCTTTTGCCCAAAGGCAGTAGATACATAATCCCTATGTCCAAGGGCAACAAATGTACAATCCTTATGTCCAAGGACAGCAGGTCCAAGATCCTCATGTTCAGGGGCAACAGGTTCAAAACCTATATGTTCAGGGACAACAGGTACAATATCCATATGTCCAAGGTCAACATGCTCAGCAGCCTCTTAACCCATATGTTTCCTATCAACAGCCTATGAGCGGACAATTCCAAGGTGTTCAAGTTAAAAATCCTCACTATGGCCAAGGTAACCCACAATGGGGGCAGAATCAAATGCCATATGGCAAAAATCCCCCACTATGGGGCCAAACTCCTTGCCAGTAGGGATGGGCTCCTCCGGTTGCACCTGCTTATCGACCTCCAATGCCTTTTAAGACTCAATTTCCATTCTTGGTGACACTAGAGTTGTCATACGTGTCTCGCCTTATGAATGATCCAATCCTTCATTCGCCATATTGGCCTCCGGTTCCGTCCAAGATCCTGAGCAATTGTCCTAAGTTCGATGGGAAAGTAAAAGAAGATCCTCAAGACCATGTGATGCTATATCACCTTTGGTGTTCTTCGAATTCTTACGTTGACAATTATATTCATCTATGTCTTTTCCAACAAACCCTTATAGTTGTTGTAGCCATGTGGTACACTGAGCTTCCTCGAAGTAATTACAATGACTTCAACTCTTTAGCCATGGCTTTCCTCGCGCATTTCTAGTTGCCTGTTCGCTATGAAATTGGCACCCATTTGCTCAGATCGCTTAAGAAAGATACTACAACACACATCTCCAATCACATCCATGAATGGAGACATAGACATCACCCGATCAAATTCAAGATTGCTAATTAGTTTCTCACCGAATGGTTTACTAAGTGATTTGTAGCTCCAATTTATTGCTATATAGATATGGGTGGATGTGTTACCAAAGAACAAGCCATTTCTCATGCCCAGTACTTAGATCTTGTTTATTCTCAGTCTGGCACTTTATATGAGTTATTACCCGATGCTCTAGCCATCATGCGATCCCACAAAATCAATGTCGCAGGCTACACCTTCTGTTGATGGAGTAATTGGTTCAATGTTCCAGACCCTTGCTAAATCTTCTTCCAAACAGAAGTTGGTCTCAAACACTACTTCCAATAGTTCCTCCTGGAATCCACCTGGCCTTAGTCAAACCTCAGAGGTCCATGTTGTCCAATCTACCACAGCAGAAAAATCCTTGAAATTAAGAAGAAAGGCAAATGCAAGGGTAAAGACGTGCCCCAAAATATCGTCTGATGGTGATTCTTCACAACAGAAGCCTAAGTATCTATGCCTCAATTGTGAGGAGGATCACTACACCAAGGATTGTCCTCGATGGTCTGAATTTAGTTGTTTGCTCAAAGGGACCCCAGCTGTTCTGAAAGAGTTGTTTCCATCTCAGTAGACTCAAATTGTAGACCAACCTCAATCATCTACTTCCTCAGGATCAAAAGTGTTCATGATGAGTACGCCTACTAATGTGGCTACTAGATCAAAAGATTACCAAACTCCTGCTCCGATAGCCAGGAAAGAGAAAGAGGCCACCCCTTCTTCTTCTACCCCGAGTTCTGGCCCTCTTCATATCGAGCACCCTAACCCTGATTCCGCTATTTGTCCACCCTATCGAGATGTGCTAAGGAAATCGTTGTACAATCCTAATGCTTGAGCCGATCAGCACTATAATATTGTTGAATATTTGGCTCAAGCGCCATCAGCTATGTCGGCTCTTGAGGTGCTCCGAATTTGTTCTTCTCAATGGAAATATTTGATGTCATCTATTGGGGGTATTGATCCTACCAATTTCAATTTGATATGTTTGATCTAGAGAACCAAGTTCTGTGCCTGCCTCATTAGATTTCCTTTCTCATTCAGGTAATCATCAATGAGAAAATCATTCATAGGACTGTCATGGATGAAGGTGCTTCCACCTACATCATGTCAATCACATGATGGAAGGCCATTGGTTCCCCTACTTTGAACCAATCCCCGAACACTTTGGAAGCTTTTGACGGGCGCGATTCGCGACCCTTTGGTGTCTTACCTAACCTTTCCATTACTTTGGAGGGAAACACAATACAAGTTGAGGTAGAGATTGTTGACGCTAATCTCAGTTATAATCTTCTACTCGGCCGGAGCTAGACCCATGCCATGCATCTTATAGCCTCTTCCCTATTCTGCGTGATTCATTTTCCCCATCAAGGGAAGATTATCACTGTCGACCAGCTGACCTTATTTGCCTCTTCCTCCTTGAATGGCAATGTTCCATATGTCAAGCACACTGGTTCTCCTCATAAGAGTGTGGGGATAGGTCTTTTTAAATATTCTTCCTTGATGGCAATTTTTCTGCTCCCACCTCCTCATGTTGCCTCTGTCAACATGATATCAGTGAAATCTGATCCTTGGGCTATACCTTCACCAGATCTTCTTGATACCTGAGGTGAGTTTATGCCACTTAGTCCTGCCAAAATCAATTACATGGAGATTGTTTCGGCCTCGAGTTCTGTATCCTCTGATTCTCCTGTTTTGAGGACTTCCCTCGATATGTATTCTCAATCCCCATGGCTTAATGCTTTAGAATCTCCTGATCGCTTAGCCGAGACTTTTCTTATTGATGAGAGTATCATGGAAGTAATGTCTCTAGAGGAACTGCCACGGAACGATAGTCATCCTCATTCCTTGTTCCTGCCTAGCCCGACGGTCATGTCTATGTGTCTTGAGAAGTTTTCTTCTTAGCTGCCTATTGACATGTCAGTTTCTACTGACATTTTCAAGATATTTCTATTGAAGGCACCTTTATCCCTTTATGGGTTCAGGATTTTTCTCCCTCCCCAAGTTTTTTCCGATTGCCCATTATTACAATGGGGTTGCCATCTGACTCGTAACCTTCCCTCGCCCAAGGGGCATGGGGGCAATGCTTATCGAAGTTCTACTCTATTATTTCACCGAGTCAATGCTTACTCATTATGTCAATGGTAAAACTCCGGTGTTCATCTCTGTTGATTAATTACCCGAGTCTGAGCATGGAATATCTCAAGAAGTACTATGCTTAGGTCATCTGGCATGGTTACTTTTGTACATTAGTGTGTCATTCATTTTTGTGCAGTGTGGTTTGGTGTGTTAGTTTTCAAATATATTTCTCGTTTACTATGTTTTCCCTGCTTTGCATTTGTTTGTGACTCCTCACATTGGTTTTGCTGATGGTGCTTGCTGTAGTACCTGGAATCTATCGTCCGCGACCTGGGCTATTTATGACCCTCACGGTGACTTGATTAATCTTCAAGGTATTTTTTTAGGTCACACAACTAACAATATTGCTGAATACAGCGCAGTCATCGAACTATTGTCAAAGGCCATTGCTCTTGACATTCGCGAGTTGGTTGTCAACCTGGATTCACAGCTTGTTTTCCTTCAACTCAATGGGCAATATTCTATCAAAAACCCTCAGATATTGAGAATGTATCTACATATTCATCTACTGGAAAGGCATTTTGATTAAATTATGTATCATCATATTCCTAGATGCATGAATACATTAACAGATGCATTAGCTAATTATCTGTTGGATAGACATTTACGAAACATGTTAAAAGACAAAACAAATCATTTGTACCATAGTAAGAAAGAAAATACAACATATATATATATATATATGGTGATAATGTTTGATACATCAAAACCCCAAAAAATAATATGTGTGTTCAAATAACATCGACGACTAGTGGGCCTCATATATCTGTGGCACGCAAGCCTAAAAAATGAAAATGATGGACCTAGGAACTAATCATAATGGTGATCATGGTAGCATGACACGGCTCATGCAACACAAGTCAACAATCAACGGATTCGATTTGATACTCCCACCATGTGTCTCTCATACTAGCGAGGAATGTCTCCCACCTGAGCATACTCTGGAATACCACGAGTCAACCCCTCAAGGTTCCTCACAATTGCCTCCTCATTGTCACTCCCCTCCTGATAAGGAGTGAAATCAAATTGGTGGGCGACGCACCTAGCTATTGGGGACATCCCAACAGGACACTTTGGTCCAACATCTGCATTGGCAAAATGAAATATTATAAACACATATATATCAAAAACAACTAAAAAATCACAAAATTAAAAAATTGATTTTTTACTTTCGTCATCGAAATCCGCTCCATCTGGCAGCAACATGTCCAGATCTCCATGGAAGTTAGTGCCACTGTATGTCCAATCCTCCACGATGATCATCTTTCGTCGTAGCAATGAAAAGAAGATAGGCCTGTAAGACATATGTTGGCCCCCAATGATCCTAGGCATCTAACGACTCCAACAGGCCATTTGTGGGTCTCTTGGCATCGGAGGATCTACCTCAATCAGATGGTACTGGAACATCGACACCTGTTCCAAGAAAAAAGTCACTAGTACGGATCTAAAGAAAAATTTCTTCAAATTTCCCGCCTTAGCTTTTGTCAGCTGGCATTTTATGTTGATCTTCATGGATTCCACCCAATTGAAGATCGTCGGTGTTTTACAGTCGATGGCATATAGAAATTTCAACTTGTTAGTCTTGTGCACTACCTAGGACCCTGCCACTCTGTTGATAGTCAACAGTAGCATTCTCAGTGTCATATCTCACACAGTGGCAATCTCAATATTGTCACTCTTGGATTTGAGCTTTAGGGTAATGTTCGGTGCAGCATGAATATGCTTGTCCCAATCGGTCGTGACCCATATAGGTTCACTGGTTCCCCTCTCCGGGACAGTCCTATGATGAAATATATGTCTAAAGTTTCTAACTCTAGCTCCTGGTCAACAATGATGAATATTTTCTGATTTATGTCCCAGAGACTAATCAGGTATAGAAGCAGCTCAAGTTGGGCAAGCATCCCTGGTGTCAGAAATAACTTGAGGAGCCCATAGTTCCTAAAAGCATTTAGGCAGTTTGGATTATTTAGTGCCTGGGTGTCCATATATTCATGCTCCCGTTCTTTCCAGTCTACCATTTTCGACGATTATTTCCTAAAAAAACCATGTATTCAAGTCAATAATCATTTTTAGCCAATAAAATTTGGATTCCAATGGTGGTTTTGAAGGGAAAATGATTTTTTCCTTATTCACAGCATCGACACGCCTTTTTTAAAAATAGTTACGCTAACGGCACGATAGGAAATTTTAATCACCCTCAGCCGGCACGATTCCATGCTCGGAAATCGTGTCGACCGAGGGAGATTTTTTTTTTACAAAACCTTCCTCAAAAATTAAAAAAATGGATGAAAACAGGAATAAATGGTATGGAAATGGAGATTAGGGCTTTGGATCTTACCTGTAACTAGTGGCTCGGTGAATGACCTCCCGAATCTCCCGCAATATGCTCTGGAACAATTAGGGAAAAAATGGGTGAAAAGTATTTCACAGCAAGGTAAAATGGTAAATGGTAAAAAATATTTACTTTTCCTCCCTTTTATTTAGTTTTTTCATGAAATATTAGGTTTTGTAAATGTTTTGACCTACTTTTCCTCAAGAATTGGATAATACACTTTACCTTTTTGCGTAGCGATAGGTGATGGATGTTCGATGATTATGGTGAGTCACGTTTCAGCTCTTTTCTCGACTCGTAAAACTCAAATGAAAAGATTGTCGAGTATTTTTCCCTTTTGACTTGTAAAAGAGAATAGAATGGGGGGTTTACTTTCAAGCACTTTTTCGACCCTTTAAAAACAAAAAGATAGCCAAGCCCTTGTCGTTTCGAACTCATTAATGGATGTGAAACATTATGCGCCCAGTATAAGTTTACCCCTTTTTCTATCCCGGATGCACTATTTATGAAAAAGGTACTCCTTAACTGAAATGGTCAAGCAGTTCTCTCAAGTATCATTTTCTACCTATTCAGGTTCGAGAGACACAAATTTATGAAAAGGGACCATGTGGAGTTTTCTTTTCAGTATATTTTTCAAACTCTCTAAACATGAAAAAGATACCGAGTTACACGTTTTTCAGACTCGTTAAAATATTAAACGACATCAGATTCGTCACCATGACGAACATGAGCCTCTCCTTCCTAGGGATCATTAAACTTACTAGGTTAGATTCATCCGAAGGATGGAATTACAGTGCAATCATATGCTATCCCCTTCAATCTTGCGATTAAAAAAATAATTGGGGTACCTGCCAGAAATGGTGGGGGAAAATTTGGAAATCTAATCAGTTGTGTCGACAACTCACTCTTGAACATGATACTTTCTACTTCGTGTTGGGTTGGGATATCCTCCTTTGTATCATTGACCTTCTTGGGTTGGGCCATTTATCTTTTCCTTCCATTTCATCTTTGCCCTATCATCATGACCACTGATCCTATAGATCCAAAAGATGCCAAACTTCTATTTGTGTCACCAATATGTTCAAGAGTTGTCCTTCTAAAGTTACACTTACCCCTGATTCTCTGTATCATCTAGAATCATTTTTCATCCCTTTGTCTCGTGTTGATGATGTGGGATACATTATGGCCCTCCTTGAGCTCATTATCTGGGAAGTTGACCGAGAGACTCCCTTCCGGTACCTTAGAGCTTGGATGCCCTAATGGCAAGTACTTCGCACTCGATGACAAGTTCACATCATTGGCTTTTGATTGGGTGATTGCACGGGTGTTCGACTTTAGTTCCTCTATTCAGATTCCGTGGATTGTGATGATAGTACCTTGAGGACCATTGTCATTATTGGTGGTTTCTCTCACGCTTGTTAATAGTTTACATCATTGACTAGTAATCAAGCGATTTTCTAGCATGTTTGACGTCAATACATCTATTCGCATGTTAGGATTTGTACTTTGATCGGGTCGTGTTGGAGCACAAGACCATGGGCTCAGATCAAAAAAATTTCAGGTTTCAAAGTGATGTGACATGATTATGTTGATATACATGTCTCTTTTAGATGGATCATTGGGACCGTACCATGATTTATCATATGTGATCCTTCTCATTATTGGATGGCTGCGACCATACCTTCGTTTCGATATGATCCTATTTATCGAATGGCTGCACCCATGCCTGGATCCATTTACATGATCATTCTCTGGATGGTTGCATCCATGTCACGGTTCATGTATCACTTGATAGAGTTTTCAGTTATGTATATGTATCTGTACTTGCTTGCAAGTTTTCCAACGACGGATTCCAATTCCCTGCACAGATTCATAAAGCATTTTATCCCTCACTCTAGTTCGACCTTCACGTTTTAGGGGGAATTTGTTACACAATAGTTTGTCACTGTCCCTATACTCCCCATTCCTTGTTCCTGGAGGACCTCTACAATAACCAACCCTACATGCTTTCCCTTCATGAAGCAACTCCCATTGTGTCCCTCTTCTTGAGCAAAACAATTCCCTTTTGCACCATTTTCCCAAAATCTTCTATTTTTCCCAGTTTACGAGACCGACGCTAATGACCTTGGTCCTCCTCGTTCCGATATGCATGGATTAACATTATCCTTAGCACCAACCGGATATACTAAGCTTTGTTTCAATCGCGTCGATCCTCTTTTGGAAAGTTTTTTATATAAGGAGCTGAAGCTTCCAGCTCTAGAAGCTTCGTAACAGAAGTCTGGTAAATGGTTGAGCCAGATGAAGTCAAGGATGTTAGTTTGGGCTCCTTTCCCCTATAAGGATAGAACTACCTCAAGAGATAATACCTTCTCCCATGAGAAGAGTAACCATCTCCCATCCATTCATGCTATATAAACCTCCATTTTTTCCAAGCATAAACTAGTGTTAATGTTGGTGTGCTAGTGCTAATTAATTTTGGAGTAAACAACAAGTTATTAATAGTTGTAGCTCTCTAGTTGTGTGAGGGAGAAGTGTGAATTTTGTTTAGTGTGGAGCCTAAAGGGAAGAGCCTTAAAACTATCATTGTTGATGCCATCATGGAATGCTAACAGAAGTGTGTTGGAACCTGGTTTTGTGGGAGGGGAACGGAAACATCAAGACAATGGTTGTAATCTCTTTTTGATTCAATATATATGCACCTATCAATTTATTTCCTACATAATGTGTCATCTCACATGTTTATGGCTTAATGTTTCTTGACTTGTTAAGTAGGTTGAATTACAATTTGTCTATTATCGCAGTTGTTGTTTGTTGTTGTTTACTTGTTTCAGGTGTTCGAAGAAGGAAACAGGAGATAGATGGAGTAAGCAAGCAAGACCATCTCCAAACGGGATAAGCATACTAAGAGGTAGGCCTTCTTAATTGGTTCTAACCTAGGTAAATCTTCCATAAAATGTATCAGTTGTGGCTAGAACCATTATCGGGCTAGAGTAATTGTTTGTGTCCACACTCATAATTTTACTTCACAAAACAACGTCTTCCACATCATTTTCCACCCTTTTGCTACCTTTTTCCACCATTTCGACACCTCTAAAACCTTCAAAATGCCTTTAGATTAGAATTAGGATATCTTGTAGTAATTCATGTACTAACTATAGGAAACATTGTAGAGTTGCTATAGTAGTATAGGAAACCTTGTAGCAATTCCTATAGTACTATAGGAAACCCTGTTTAAATTTGTTTTGAGCAGAAATGATAGTCTGAACCTGGGGTAGGCCTTCAACTTGACTTCCATGCCTTTCTCCCATTTATATAACATCATTTAGGCCTTGTACAAAAGCTAGAAAGAGATTAGAGACCTATTGAAAAGCCTTTTTTCCCCACTGTAGTTTGAGTTCTATTTTGATGGTGAATGCCTTCTTTCCTTTTGTTGCCTTCTTCTTCTTCTTTGTGGCATAGATGATTGCCTAATTGCCTTAGAGTTCTCTATTTTGATTAGGTCTCTCTTAGGCGCTACCATTTTGCTTTTAGCATAATTTGTTCCTTTCTTCCTTCTTGTAGTAGCATTCTACCTTTCTGTAGCAGTCATTCCTCCTATTTCAAGGTCTTCTAACTATATGGGAGTGATGCGAAATGATGTAGAAGGTTTGGAGGATGATGTTAGGGCTCAGAGGGAGTAGTGTAGGTTTGTGAAAATGGATAGGATATGCTCTATGTGTTTTTTTCAAGAAATTTTCAGGGTGAGATAAAGTGTAGGGTTTGTTCTTGAAAAATATTATGTTTTTCTTATGAAATGGGATGAATGAATGATGGATAGATAGTGGATATGAAGTGGATGGAGGGTTTGGAGTGCTGTGGTGACTTGGCCTTTGTAGAATTTTCTTCTTTTCACTATTGTCCCCATTCCTCGAAATCATCACCCTTCCTAATTTGGCTTTTCCACATTGCATGAGTGAAGGAGTGAACTACAATTAACTAGTTAAAGGCGGTCGAGACTATTGACCCATCCTTAGCTTATAAAACCTCATCTCTCATTCATTGACAACAAATTTCTAACTGTAATATGCTCAAGAGAAGAAGTCAAGAATATTGCATACATGTACCTACCTGATGGTTGTTGGAGAGACATGCATGATGTTGTTGAGTTGATGATTGATCCATGGTCCTATGGAGCTGATAATTTCCTTTTTTTTCTTCAACATAGGTATTCATACCTTGGTGATTCTAAACCTATGTCTTCCAATTACCATGAGCAAGCTATCCTAGTCAAATCTGGTCTTCTTGGAGTGATGGGCTTGTCCATGGGTAATGTTCACCTTCCCTATACCTTATACCACCATTAGACACCTTTCCCAAAATTCATTCTAACATTTCCTACCATATCCTAAGCTTTTGGCCTATTTTATGTGTAAAACAGGGCATCTTGTAGTAGAACTAGGATATCTTGTAGTAGTAGTACTACAGGAAACAATAGATTGTTCTTGTTTTGTCCATATCTCCCAAACGGTAGAATGGATTTACTTGAAATTTTCTGAGCATGTTTCCATCATCCTTATGCACCTCCCCATAAAACAAATTTCCCAGTGGATGCACGAATCTCTAGAAAAAGTAAAAATGGATGAAGTTGATGAAGGTTGATTTCTTGGAACTGTGCACTGGAATGTAGGTTTTAACCCCGTACAGAAATTACTTGCATACGAATTCTAAAACACGTAAAATAAACAATGCAAGAGAATAACACATAAAACACATATACACAAAGATTTTCCCTTGGATCCCAAAACCGGGACTACCAGCTAGATTTTTCATTATATTCCTTTCAATGTTACAATACATATTTATACATGCCGAAGCATCCAATACCATGGACTGAAAACCATCGCATCCAATACCATGGACCGAAAACCATCGCATCCAAAACCATGTGCGAAAACCATGCACAAAACCATTGGTAGGTCCGCAGAACCTAATATAGGGTCCAAAAAAAAAAATTCCCCAGGGCGCTGCCCTGGACCCCGTAAAGGGGGGTTGCCAGCCCCCCTCGAACCCCCCCACTGCGCAATCGCCACAAAGAAAGGGGGGGGGCTCCACCCCACCCTCTATCCCCCCGGTTAACTATGTGGGCTACTCATGGAAAGTATATAACACAACCCAACATGGAATTTGCTGAAATTTCCTGGGAATGTTACCATTATCTATATGAATGTTTTTAAATGGATGCAAAAATACCGAGAAAATTCAAAACTGGTTGTAGGTGATGGAGGTCGATTTCCCAAAAACTATGAACTGGAATTTGTTGAAATCTCTTGAGCATGTTACCATCATCCATATGCATCTCCACTTGAAACATCTTGGAAAATGGATGCATGGTTTTCAAGATATGACAAAAATAAATTTATGCTCTATGTATTTATGTTTCCTGTAGTAAAACAAATCATTCCTATAGTATTTTAGGACAACAAGGAAACTGAATGGAAAAATATTGAGAATGATGGGTGGATGATGGAAATAGATGAGGGTGATGAATTGGAATGGCCTTGGCCTTGTTGGATAATTTGAGCAAAGGAGGAGAAAGTCCAAATTTGACTTTTTTTTACTAGGCTTGACCATTTTTTTCTTTTGGTACCAACTTGTTTTTTTTGCTTGCAAATGTTGGAGAGAACCTACATCAGAGAGATACATGGAGCAAATATTTTTATTTTTTTCTTCTAGGCTTACTATCTGCCTCAATGAGGTTTTCAACTAGTAGATCTGCCTAGGAGCCTCAAAGGAGGTTTTCACCTAGGATCTTTTATTTTTTCTCTTTTTTTCTTTTTTTCCAACACATTTACTACATCATGGAGGTTTCCAATCAATGAGCGAATCTTAGGCACCTCAAAGGAGGTTTTCACTTGAGATTTTATGTTTTTCTCTTATTTTTCATTTTTTATTTTATTTTTTATACCCTACTCTACTTGAAAAACAAAATCTCTTTCAAGTATAAGAATACTTCCAATGGAGCCATGAGCACATCAAGATCACAAAAAAACTGATGTGTAGGCTTGAAATGTATGCTTTGACATGTACCTGAATTTGAGAGATCATATACCTTGACTTTAATGATATCAAGCATAGTTGAATAAGAGAGTGTTACTGCAACTTAATGACTGACTGGAACCATATTTCAATATAGTTGTGATGCCCCTCGTCCACTTGCTTAATTGGATCATCTTGGATGTCTTCTTCTTCCACGAACTTCAAATCTTCCTCTTTTTGCTGATTGTTCTCTTGAACACATGGAGGATTTGATGGTAACCATGAGAGAACTTTCTCAATATCTGACTTTGATGTCTGTTATTCATCAATTGCATCCCATGATCCTTTGGTATTCTCATTTAAATCTTCTTTTTCTAGATGTGGTCCTTCAATGATATCAAGAGAATCTCTTTTTTGCAATACTCTTCCTGAGCTGAGATGAATACTATTGAGATCAAGAAGACATATTTGGAGTGTTGTACCTTAATATTGTAAGTGGGTTGACCTACTTCATTGTGTGGGTTTGGAAATGGTGGTACAAGTAGTTGAGTGGGAGTGGATATTTGAGATGGATGTGGTTGGGTTTGTGGTTGTGGTAGATGTGGATGGTAGGGATAACATGGAGTTGAGTATGGAGGATATAGAGGAAAATATTGAGGATATTGTGGATGGCTCCCATAATTTCCTTTCCAACCTTGTTTCCAAGATTGGTTTTGGCACCGTTGTTGGGGAGGTGTCAAAGTATGCATTATTTTCTTCACTACTTGATTCATTTCTTTTTATTTTTTGCAAAAACAAAAAATACTTGCATTAGACATATTTCATTTCAAAAATAGAAAAGTGCATTGCATTAGTGTTTTCAATCAATCATAAAAACAAAAAAAATTCTCCAACACCAATCCCCCCCCCCCCCCCCCCCCACATTTGATCATGTGGTGCAGTAAGAGCCACACCACCATCCACTTTTGCAGGTAGAAGAAGAAGAGGTGTTGGAATTTCTAAGTCTAACATGTTATAAAACCTCCATGCACTTTATTGATTTTAATTCCTACTTACTTGTTATGTTAATTAAGAAGTTATTTACCATGTAAATATAGGAAATAAATACAAGTACATGCTCAACACATTGCATATCATCAACTGAAGGAAATAGAAACAAGCACACAAGTGACACCGTTGTTTTTGGACTAATGTCCCCAGAAAAACCCAATACGGGAAAACCAGTGTAGCTATCTGAGGGTTTGATTTATTAAGCAGTTTAAGAATACAATCTCAGTGCAAATATGACATACCCGATAGAGAAAAATCTTGGCAGTAGTACCTCTCCTTCAGAGGTAGATGCTCTGACTAAAACCCCGGATAAACACTCCGACAGATCCTCAGCTCCAATCTTCCCCATGAAAAACCCCAGCGTCAACCTCTAGGGACTACGTTAGCCTCTTTTTCACTTTGCGTCAACTTTCCCGACAGTTCTGACTTATTCCCTCTGCGTCAACTTTCCCGGCAATTACGGTAGTTCCGGCTGTTCCTGGCAGTTCCAGCTTCTGCCCTCTACGTCAGCTTTCTCGGTTGTTCTGGTAGTTCTAGCTATTCCTAACAGTTCCGACTATTCCAGCTTCTACCCTCTATGTTAGCTTTCCCAGCTGTTCTGACAGTTCCCCATAGTTCTCGTTGTTCCCGGAAGTTCTGGCTTTTGCCCTCTGCATCAGCTTTCCCGACCGCTGTGTTGATCCTCCTGGCACTATTTTTACCTCTCTTCTTTTGTATTCACTGCCCCTCAGCTGTAATTCCGATCACTCTCTCAACTTTCTCAGCAAACCCAGCCCCAGAAAGTCGAAATCTTGATCTCTTGGTGTGTTCTCTAAGTGACCCTCAAGCCTCCTCTTATATGTTTCTTGTTGACAAATCAACGGCCAAGATTAACTTCCTAATCAATGGCTAAGATTATATTTGGCTTGATTCATGACTTTTGGACCATTCTAACATAGTTTTATATTAATTCACATTATTATTTTATTTTCCCTAAGTTAGACTTAGGGACTCCATTAAAAATATTAATTATTTTAATATCTCCCAAACTGTTTACAATCTGCCCAAACTCTTTCTGGGTATTGGAGATCTCATTTTCCTTAGCCTCTCCACCAATTTTCGTGGCTATATCACATCCAATTATACCCCAAATCAACACTCCCTCTTAGTGAGGACTATGCTCTAGTAATACTCCTCATTGAGCATCACTTTGATCATCCGGCATCAATCCCTGTGTTGATGCTAGGCCGACTGCCCAATATCCTCTGTACTATTGCATCCTGTACTACTTCCCATAGCTCTACCACTACCATTGATGCATTTGTACAATAGCCCCTCTGTATATATGCTGCTACCCATGGCCCTACCACTACCACTGTTGTGTCTGCACTATATCTCATCTCATCATGCTGCATTGTGATGCCCATAGCACTACCACTGCTAACTGCTTCACTACAACTCAGTCACTGAGAAGTAAGTAACTGATCTCCCAACTCTGGCCTCTCTATCAGGCTAAACTGATCCTAATACTAAGGATCCCTCTAACGCTGACAAGTTCTCCCTCCCTGACCTCTGCGTTTCTGCAACAACTCCCTGCATCTCGCACAGTTGCACACCTCTCTATTCCATCTTGCACTGGTGCAACATTCTCGTTCCTCTCGTACTATTGTAGCCTGCTAGCCTCGCGCTAGCCTAGGAATCCTACATTGTAGCTCCCTCTATTGCTCCATCCACATCCATCTCTACTGACATCTGCCAGTCCTTCTACTCCTCTTCGGGGCTTCCATAGCCAGGTATAATCCAAGAGGTTGGGTACCTCGACGATCCTGCCCCTCATCTTCTGTAGTCCTCCTGACTACAGCTCGATGTCTCCCCACTTTCACTCAAGTGGTGTGTGTGCACTCATGGAATAGTCATCGTCTGTCTCCACTTCCTTCTCTGCCCTTACTCGCGCTACCTTGGTCTCGAAAGCCTATCCCTTTCTCTTCTTCCTCAGACATTGGGTCACATAATGACCCAACTCCCAATAGTGGAAGCATTTGACCTTGGAGAGGTCCTTCTACTTCTACTTTTCTTGCTTACCCTTAGATGCTAGGGAAACATCCAACTCCTCCTCCTTCTTGATTATGATCTCCTTATTTTTTCTTCCCATCTTGGTCACCCTCCTTATCTCTTCTTGGCGAAGAGCCACCCGCATTTCCTCCCAATCTAGAAGGGTTTCCCTACCCAGTATGCTCTGGACAAACACCGCCCAATCTTATGAGACTACATTCAGGGTTGTTCTCACCATCCACTCTAGATCTGGTGTGGCCCTTATGGAAGTCAGCTGATCTCAGATCTCCTTCAATCGGCTAAAGAAGGTGTCGATCTATTCTCCCTTCTATATCTGGTATGACAGTTGCTGATTTTCTAAGGGCATCTTCCTTTGCACTGAAGTATGCTAATAAAACTTGGTCAGGGCCACCCACATCTCCCGTACCATATTCTTCTCGGAAATATGTGGTACTATATGATCCTTGACCTTGTTAAGAATGATACTCTTGGCCCTTTCCATTGCTTCCTCATACATGTCATTGTCAGCTAGGTCAATTGGGACAACTATCGTCTTTACGGAGAAGTGGTTGACATGATTTTTGTCAAGTACAATTAAGATTCTGTCCTTCCAAAATATGAAGTTTGAGGCTCTATCCAGTCTGTCCTGGTCTCTTACTCTGTGTAGTGTCATTCTGCTGCTCTTTAACTTCCCTCCTGGAAGTTCTCGATGTGACTCCATCTAAGCCTCGACATCCCTCCTGGAAATATTTCTGCCAATGTCGAGATGCCCCTCTTCAATCGTTTGTGCATCTACAACACTAATCCGGATCCCTTGCCTAGAAATCTACCTCGGCACCAACTCCCTCTACCTTGGCCTTTCCCTGATAGGTATTGTTCAGACTGCAGTACCCCACCATCTCCACTTTGCACCTTACCCACAGCCTCCCAAACCCCAGCAAACCGAAGGTTAGAGCTCCTAAGCTCTGCGCAATCCTGACATTGGAAAATAAACCTCCTCAACCAACTGCATCAGCCCTCCTGGCCTCTGCATTGCTCTACATGAGCCTGCCTTTGCCTCCCTCAGCCTCTGCACTGCCTCTTCCTAGCTTAGTCTTAATGATGCAGGCACTGTGTCACCCCTTCCTTTCTACTACTCTGCTAGGAACAACTTCTGTCACTTGGGACAACTTTTTTCTACTACTACTACTATGCTCGGTTAATGTCCTTAGTTCTCTTGTGATCTGCAACCACCCTCTAATACCATGTTGGAGTTTCTAAGACTGACACGTTAGAAACCCTTCATGCACATTACTAATTTATTCCTACCTACTTGTTTTGTTAATTAACAAGTTATTTACCATGTAAATACTAGAAATAAATACAAGTACATGCTCAACACATTACAGATCATCAAATGAAGGAAATAGAAACAAGCACACAAGTGACACCATTATTTTTGGGCTAATGTCCCTAGAAAAACCTAATGCAGGAAAACCAGTGCAACTATATGAGGATTTGATTTATTAAGCAGTTTCAAAATACAATCTGGGTTCCAAATCGGGCATACCCAATAGAGAAAACTCTCGGCAATAGTACCTCTCCTTCGGAGACAGATGCTCTGGCTGAAACCTTGAATAAACACTCTGGCAGCTCCTCAGCCCAATCTGCCCCATGAAAAACCCCAAGGTCATCGTCTATGGACTGCGTCAGCTTTCCCAACAGTTCCGGTAGTTCCCAGAAATTCCAACTATTCCTGACAGTTCCGACTTCTTCCCTCTATGTCAGCTTTTACAGCTGTTCCAATAATTTCAGGTAGTTCCAGTTGTTCCCAACAGTTCCCGGAAATTTTGGTTGTTCTCAGCAATTCCAACTTCTGCCCTCTATGTCATCTTTCCTAGTTGTTGCGCTAATCCTCCTAGCACTATCTCTACCTCTCTGCTTCTGTATTCACTACCCCTAAGCTACAATTTTGATCACTCTCTCAACTTTCTCAGTAAATCCAGCTCCAGAAAGTCGAAATCTTGATCTCTTGGTGTGTTCTCCAAGTGACCCTCAAGCCTCATCTTATACTTTTCTCGTTGAAAAATCAACGGCCAATATTAATTCCCTAATCAATGGCTAAGATTAGATCTGGCTTGATCCATGAATTTTGGACCATTCTAACACAATTTTATATTAATTCACATTAATATTTTATTTTCCCTAAGTTAGACTTAGGGACTCCATTAAAAATATTAATTATTTTATTATCTCCCAAATTGTTTAGAATATTCCCAAACCCTTTCTGGGTATTGGATATTTCATGTGCCTTAGCCTCTCCACCAATTTTCGTGGCTAGAGCACATCCGATGCTACCCAAAATCAACAAGAGGTGGAAAAGAAGGTAGAAGAAATGGATGGAGATGATGACAATGAGGAAGATCCTCTTGGATTTCCCATTAAAGATAATGATATCAATATGCATATGAAGAACATTCCTCCATATTTTCTTCCAAACTTTCATGGTCTAAGGTAAGAGGATCCAGAAACCTTTCTCTTTGAATTTGAAATCCTTTGTAGATCTTATGGTTCTTTTTTTTCTATATAATACTAGCTAAGCACCCACAGGGGATTTGAACCAGTGACCTATCGCAAGGAGTGCCTTAACAATGCACCCATTCACTGTTAATCCAAAGCCCCATGGGCTATAGATCTTATGGTTACTTATTAAACACTCAAAAATTGAGATTGTTTCCAGCAACATTGAAGGATAGGGATCTTAAATGGTTCATGATTATAGGGGCTAATTCAATAAGATCATGGTATGATATGAAAAATCTATTTCTATAAAAATATAAAGATCATGATCTTAAATAAGAAATATTTAGAATGAATCAAAAATAAGATGAGAGACTTGAGGATTTAATAGAGAGGTTCATGTACAATGTTAAGAGGGGAAAATTACATCATTTAGGATCTGACATAGTAAAAACCCTCTTACTTAGATAAATTAGAGATGAGTGGATTGATATCCTTGATCTCATGAGTAGAGGAGATGTATATCAATTATCATTTTAAGAAACTTTTGAAACATGCAAACACATATCAAGAGGAAGGGCAAGAGTAAGTCAATCAGCATCAAGATCGATAAGTCAAGCTAAACTTGGAAATTTACTTGATAACTTTAAAGAATAAATTCTTATCAATCTAAGTGAACAAATAGAAATGTTAAGAATACAATTTGAGAATATGTTGATATTTTTGTTTTCCATGCAGAATCACATGATGTTAAATATCGTCCATCATTACCAAGGTTGAAGGAAGTTTACCAAGAAGACAATGGAGTAAGTCAATTGTCAATGAAGCTATGTTATGTAGCTCTAAGATGACCATGGAAGCCTAGTCAACCTAGTATGGTGCAAGAGCCTAATTCAAAATTTCAATATTATGTATATCCACCTCAAATTTATTGGAACACACCCTTTTCCCGTCAATGACACCAAAAAGTGATGAGCCTCAGTATTGCAACAAGAATCTGCAACTCCCAAGGCTACAAAATTTAATTATCAACTTGGGGTTCATACAAACTTAAGAGGTATCAGCACTATATGTGCAACATACAATGTGTCCTTCCTTCGTTGTCATGGCGTAATGGAGTGCATGTAATGAAATCAAATCCTAAAGTAATTGCAGAAAATGAAATGCTCTAAATGGAAACCTTAACCTATTGCAAGAAAGAAAATACAAGGAAAGAAACCTATTCTAATTGCATAAAGTAAATATCACGAACTAAATTTCAACCAATACATTTCAAATAGTTTAGATCCAAAGTTCATTGGATGTGGCAATCATCATTGCAGTATTACCTATTTCATAAATTTGTCCCATTAGCCCAAATCGCTGAAACGTTTTTCATGGGTAAAGAGGCAAGTCCTAAGGGGTCTTTATTCTTCCCTAATCATTGATTTAGAGCCTAGGGGTCATGATTCAAATCTAAGGGGCAAAACCAATATTTTTGAGGAAATTTGGGCTAGTATATACACACTGGAGAATACTACAAGGTTTCATGTAGTTTATTACAGGAAACAACAAATTTTCTATAAGGAGTTATAATTCACTAAATGGCCCACTAAATCAAATCAAAATTGGATGGGACAAATTTTGTTATTGACTACTACTCATGAACCATGACTCCAACTAGCTTTGGACAAGATATACAATGAAATACAATACATAAAATGTTTCATGGATCAAATACATGGTTGTCACAAGTACATAGGACTGACAAATGACTCCTTTATAAGAACACCTATCACCAACCAAGACTTCTATGGACCAAAGTTTACATCATGCACCCAATGAAGTGGGGCTACATCAAAGATATACGAAATAATATATGACTTGGACTTCCATTGACCCATACGTATATAATGACAAGACATATTAGACACCATAGGGTCTCTCCATAAGCAATATTCCAGCTAGATAGAACAATAGCGGTACATGGCTTTTACATATGCACATAAGTGTGCTATCATCTAAGCATGCCCAATACAATAATATGACATGAAATGCATGGCCTCCATGAAAATATGTATGCTCCATACAACAACACCAATAAAAATGCAACATATAGAATGTGCAACAAATACAAGTTCTCCATGAGAAATGATATAATCTCTCAATGTGTAGCAGCAACAATAGAAGAACTAGCAACATCATATGTTAGTGCATGGCCACTCAACATCTTGACCATCAACATTCCAACAATGAAGATCTTGCAGCAAAAACATGATCACCACTAGCAACTACCATCATGCTCCACATGTGCATCAACAATAAAATCAACTGATAGAAACAACATAGAAATATGTCATATGGAAGCAACAAATACATATCCTCATCATCATGAGGTGAATCAACCATCAACATAATATATCCTCAACTCAAATCATGAGTAGCACATCAATACTAGCAGAAATTAGTGAGTAGCAAAAACATCAATATACATCAACAACAACATAAGATCCAACAATAAATTATAGTGAGAAACACATAATTTCATCCTCTCCATAAATTCTCAATATCTCATCCATCATCATGCATCAAAATATCAAGAGCAACAAAAATCATCCTTCTCATGTCTCATCCATTCAAAAACACATGAGAAACAACATGAAGCATATAGAAATAGAGGATATAAGAGATCATATTCCAACACATCAACTAATCTCAATGGAAGAAACAATAAAACTAACTAAAATCAATGCAAAGCATATGCACTACATGCTCCTACATAGGAACATAATGGAAACCATACGTAACTCTATTAGGAAGCAACAATGCTCCCCTTGAATGTGTGATCCTTCATCACACCTTGACCATGCACATAAGATAACCATGTGGTCGTCATATCTCCAAAAACATCTCAACATGCAACTGGTTCAAAAACCATTAGTAACAATATAGTTGATCCAATCTAGCATCAAATTAGAAAGATATAGATCATAAATGAAAAAACACTTCAAACCTCATGAACTCCCCCTGAACACATGTGCCTCTCAATATGCAGATTTATCTCCATGAAACATTCAATATATGGTTGTGCATCCAAGAATATACAGGTAACTCATGATGCAACCATATGCTCCCCCCAAGACCAATCAAACCTCAATTTTTGGTGGGAGTTCCTTGCTTCTCTTTTCTCCTCCAAAATTTCATTTGTTGATCCTTCTTCTTCTTGTGTGGTTGACCTTGCATATATTCCCTTCTCTGATTCAATCACCCAAAACACATGGGTAGCTTGCAATCCTTGGCCTTATGTCTAATATTGTCACACAAAAAACATCTAATGTGACAAAGGAACTAAGAAATAACTTGATATCTTCTACTAATCTGATTTTCATTCCTTACATGTGCCCTGCAGTCAATGGCCCTATGGCCAAAATCATTTCATGATAAATAATGACTATAAAAAGGAATATTATACCTCACAGATGGAGATATTCTTTACATGCAAGAGAGTTTGGCTACTCCTTTTGATGAGAGAGTTTGATCTCTCCATTACTGCAAATTGATGCTATGTGTCCACATACTCCACAGTGGTAACATTTGCCAATTATATTCTCCTTATTTGATCTCCTTCTCTTCTTATTTTGCTTCTTTCATGGCTAGTGATTTTCCATTTTCTTGGTACCACTAGCTGCTCATATTTTCTTCTTGTTGCTTGTCAAGCATTAGATCTTATCCTTTCTAATTCTTCTTTAATTTTGAAAAAAATTCTTCAAATTTCAATTTTTTACACTCATCCTCTAGTTCCTTGTATTTCTTCCTCATCCCATTTTCATTTTTCCTTCCTTCTTCCAGCTGAGTCTTCAAATATGAAATTTCTTCTTTGAATGCACACTCCTTTTCATCAAACATTTGCAGCAACATTCGTTGATATTTATTTTCAGCCATGAGTCTTTGAATATCTACTTCTAGTTCTGTTATCTTGGATTTAGTGTCATATTTTCTATCACTAGAGATTTCATCTTCTTCTTGTGAGAAGGATTGATTTTTCACTACAATAAGAGTAGAATCCTTTGCAAGATTCTCCATTTCTGAAATTTGCAATTTTCTTCCAAGATGTAAACTCTGCAACCTATCCAACATTTCTTTTGCAGTCTCACAATGCTTCACATACAACTTATTAGATCTTGAAATTCCATGCATAATAGTCTCTTTAGATTTGTCATTAAATTAATCTTTAACTCCATATCCTACTCACAACAAAATATTTTCATCAAGAGATAGAAAGTATGAATCTAATTTCGCTCTCTAAGTTGCAAATTTACCTTTGTGAAGAACTAGAATTCCTTGCTGATCCATTTCGAAAAATTTGCAAAATTATACCAAAAACTCCAAGGTACACTCTCTAATGATCAAGTTGTAAATAAGAGCACTCTTCTATTGTTGGAACTAAGATCACTACTGGGGGGGGGTGGGTGAATTAGTAGTGAGAGAACTTATAACTTTTTCTCCAATTAATGTTATTCTTTAATCATACATAAACTGAAACACAAAAGCATGGATAAAAGAATCAAATATAAACATGAAACCATAAAATAATTCAACATAAGGGACACAAATATTTCTGGTGGAAAACCCTCTCTAGGGAAAAAAGCCACTCACTATTGTTGTGTTGCTCAAATATTCTATTAGTCAAGAAAATTATTTACATAGAGATATAGATATGGCTACTACCAAATGGAGAATGTTTCTCATGTGGATCTACGGACTACATCTGCTGAAGGCCACCACAATCAATGATCCTTGCTTGGTTACTCTTTAACTATCAATAAACTCTACAAACTCTGATCTTCTAGAAGCCACCATGACCAATGAGCCTCACCCAGTTTCTACCAAACTATCCAACCATCATTGGATTGAGAAAACTTATAACTTATATTGATTTCGTTGGAGTCCTCCAAATCCTCTCCTCTATGTGGTTCTTGTTTCAAAATATTTCAAAACTGGAACCAAGAACTGCTCAACTTGAGCACCACAATAACATATCTTCAAAGCTCATAATAAAAAGCCAAATCTGCTCCACAAAGTGCAATCAAAATCTCCACACAAAATGCAAAACAATCTCCAAATACTCCTACAATCAAATTCTAATCATATCCTCACTAGTTTCACAAAATACTGGCTACAACATACTTCAACTAATTGTTGCAACACCTACAAACCTCTTTAGAAATTATGCATAATACAACTCACACAATCCAAAAACTATCCTCAATACTCACACTCACTCAACACATAACTCTACCAAACCAACTATCATTGAACTTCTCCATATATATATATATATATATATATATATATATATGAACTGAGGCTCTCAACTCAATAATTACCAAGAACTACTAAGCTCCGCAAACTTTGTTCATATGCTTGATTTGATCTAGATTTAGCTCATTGGCTTGATCAAGCCACTAACTCCACTTACCTTTTGATATTTTCAACTTTGATTAGTTTCTGGAGGCCCCACTAACATTTCCGACAACATGCCGAAAAGTTATGATTAAGAACATCTCCACAATACCAAAACCAGTTGAGTTGCATGAGGAATGTGGAGAAAAACTCATGAAAAGTCTCAGTTGCATGCACACCACTTCACAAAATCGATTGGAGATCCTCAGTTGCTCCCATAGGCCTCCCTTCCAGCAACTGTAAAGTTTCAGTCGCTCTGATGACCCATCATCCATGCAATTGGGGCAAAGGATGAAAGAAAACCATCTTCTCTCAACTTAGAACCTACCCAACCTTCTTGAACACCTTCATGAACTCCTGAACATATCTCCAAGCCTATATGATAACTCTACAACTAATGACATAGGTCGAGAACATTTGCAACAAGTCAATGACATGCAAGCACTATTTTTCCAACTCCTCATCATTACCGACACCTCAAACTCCTTAAGAAACAATGAAAACCTATCTAAACACCTCCAATGCCTATAACAGCATCTCTAACTCCTGTAGTATCATCTCCAGCTACTGCAATAGCAACATCATGTCATCCAAATGCCTCCAACACTGGTATAAGCACCTCCAACATATGTAGCAACATATCTAATGCTTCCTACACATGTAGAAGCATATGTAACACTTGTAGCAACACTCCATCCACCCACAACAACAACATCTCCAACATATGTGGCAATTCAAACGTCAACCAATGTCAAGGAAATCATAACATGCCTTTCATCCACTCTACTTAGCCTCCAAATCTCCTCCACTAGTCATTCCATAACCAAGTTGGCATTAGTACCAACCAACAAGACCATCAAGACAAACACTCATCACACATCAAGAGGAGGAATAATATCATCAGGTATACATAAGGCATATGATCAAAAACACTACGACCTTGTTGAAATCAGTGCCAACAAAAAAGCACAATGGAGCATTGGAAGGGCATTTTGGTGTGGACAAGACACTTGGGCAACTAGAACATTTTTATTTCTAGCCAAAAATGAGGGAAACTATGTAGAAATATGTGTGCAAATGCAGAGTGTGTCAGTATGAAAAAGTGAGGATTCAAAATGCTATACTATATACTCATTTCCCCATTCCCAACAGACCCTGGGACTCAGTGAGTATGGACTTTAATTTAGGTTTACCAAGGACACGAAGAGGAAAGGAATCCCTAATTGTAGTAGTGGATAAATTTATAAAGCTGACTCATTTTATCCCATGTTGCAATACTATTGATGCTACAGATGTGGCTCATTTTCTTTTCAATGAGATTGTATGATTGCATGACTTGCTAAAGAGTATAATCTCTAATAGGGACACTAGGTTCACAAGGAATTTTTAGAGGACCTTGTGGAAGAAGCGTGGAACAAAATTTAACTTTAGTTCAACTTGTCATCCACAGCTAGATGGGAAAACTAAAGTTGTGAATAAGAATCTCATAAACATATTGAGGATCCTTGTTGGTGAGAATCACAAGAAGTGGGATTGTGTGTTAGCTCAAGTTGAGTTTGCATACAATGATTCATAAAATAGGAGCACATGGAAGAGCTTGTTTCAGATCTTGTATGGAATACATCCTAGAGGAGTTTGTGAACTGAAATATTTGAGCAATTTTGAGCAAAGGAGAGCTAATGGGGAATATTTTGCAGCAACAATGAGTGACTTACATGAGGAGATAAAATAGAAGCTACAAAATAACAACCACAAGTAAAAACAAAGAGCAGATTTAAGAAGAAGAGAGGTAAACTTTGAGGTAGCAGACATGGTCTTAGCCCACCTGAGGAAGGAGAGGTCCCAACAGGAGAATATAACAAACTAAAGATGAAGAAAATAGTACCTTGCAATATACTCAGGAAATTTTCTACAAATTCTTATGAATTGGAGTTATCTATGGCATATGTATCTCACTTATTGTCAATGTGGTTGATTTGTATCCCTATCAAGATGGTGATAAAGGTGCATCTACAACAAATGAGAGCAGTGGAGAAGTGAGTGAATAGATCTGGATGAAGGAGATGCCTATGACAGAGGGTCCAGAGGCTAAAATAATTTTGGACACTAGATTTGCAAAGCACACGAAGAGGAAGGAGTATCTGGATTTTTTGGTGAAGTTGAAGGATCGTCCAATGGAGGATTCTACATGGATGTGTATTGCATCTCTACAGAAGGTAGGTTGCTCTATTGAGGACCTTATGAGTAGGAGCTCATGAATTTTCCTTTCTTGGGAGTCTGATGCAGGTGCATTAAACTGAGCTCGAGATAAAGAAATGGAGCAAAGCTTAACAATGTGGTGGACTGGCCACATGTTAATGCTAGCAAATATTTTTCTATTATTTTTGTTAAAATTCTCAATATTTAATGTAAGTGTGGGATTTCATTAAGTCAAAGAGTCTAGAAATTCAGGAGTTATATCTCATTTAAATAATTAGCTCATAAAGTGTCTTTTCAACTTCCCTCATTTAGAGATAAAAGGAAACAAACCATTTGTTGAAGTTGTGAATAAAAGAGGCACTGAATAGGAGGAGGGACAACTCTTCTCCTACCTCTGAGTATGTGTGTCTGAGGAGAATGATAAGAAAAATTTGCATCTATGTGTATTCATAAAATCTCTATTTTTCATCTCTAGTTTCCAATCGAACAGTGTGTACATTTTCATAAGTTTCAAAAGAATTCATTGTGATCATTTTTTAAATGTCTAATGCTATCAAACTTGACTTTGAGTTGTGATTATTTGTGTGTGTTCTAGGTGACCCTTCAAACCATTTTGTAATGCCACTGTGTTTCTGTCGGCAATGACACACCCTTTCGATTGGAATGCAGGCCATTAGTTCATCAATAGTGAATTCGTTCACAAGGAGAGGTGGGAGGAGAACATTCCTTGAGTTGGGAGACGAGTTAGACTGTGAAGAAATTGATTTTGTAGAGGACCAAGTCATTTCACCTTCCAAAACTAAAAAATGGAGTTTTTTTAGAGCACTAGGAAATCATTTTGCAGTGCCTACAGGTTTTTAAAATAGCACTACGAAAGCATTTTGTAGCACCTACAGTTTTTTTGTTGAGTTGTTTCAAAGGAATTTAGGTGCTGCAATTTTGTGTGTAAGAGTTCCTATTGTCCTGCCCATTTCTATAATGAATCAGGTCATATGAAGGTTCTATACTAGACCAAATTCAAATTTATGTTGGCCTTGGACTCAAATTTATGTTGGTAGCAACATGGCCCAAGGTTCACACACACACACACACAAAGAGATATGTCTGTGTGTGTGTGCACGCATGTGTGTGTGTGTTGGTGTGGTGCCAAAGTGTATTCTATTGTTCCATTATTAGACATACACAATTATATGGATAATCCTGAAGACATTTTGGTTATAGAATGATTGGCGCAACATGTGGATAAGCTCGAAGGCATATTGGTTTAGTTAATTTTGAGACATATATATTATATATAGTGGATCTTATTTCATGGTTAGGCCTGAAGGTGTTTCGGTTTGGTATGGTCTATGAAATATATATACATATGGCATTGCCCTTGGCTTTTATCCTTAAGGAATTTCAGTTATATCTAGTCTATGGCATATATATACATACATATGGAATTTATTTTGGTTAAATCCCAAAGGCATTTCGGTTCTCTATGGTCCACAACACATTTATATAAATACGATGTTTCTCTTGGTAAAAACCCAAAGGTTTTTTTTTTTGTCAACATACAATGTTGCTCTTGGTTAAAGCCCGAAGTAAATTTGATTTTGTCTAGCCTAAGACATATACACTAAGTGGTTAAGCTCAAACACATATTTTATTTTGTCACGAACTAAAAAAATACATATACAATGTGGCATGTCTCTATAGTTTCAGGTTAAGGGTTGCTGCATGATAAATATATTTTTGATGAATTCCATAAACAAGTCACACGATTGCTGAATTATTATTGACTATGATTGCTCCACAAGAGGTTATGGGTTTGAGTTCAATCAAGATAGCCAAAATATTTTCTTTTCCTTCAAAGTGCATTCTATCAAACCCTTTATTAGATTGAGAGAGTAAATTTTGTCAAACACACGTTAGAAAAGTCCATTTTGTAGACCACAGATCAGAAAGGTACATTTTTTTAATAAATTAACCTTTGTAATGTTTTATGGGTCATATTAAGGTCTAAGTTAATTTTGAAATGGGGGAAATGGAAAGAATTTGTTTGTAATCTTTAAGGGGAACATGCAAATCCATGAACATAAATTTTTTATGGAAAAAGTGCTATTTTTTTTTTGCCAAATGTTCTAGGACTTATGAGCAAGTACACAAAAAGGAGAAGATGTTATTATTGAAGATTGAAGAATAGGTTGAATTGAAATGAGCTTGTGGATCCAGTTTGAAAGATTATGAAAAGCAGCCTAGTATGTTTTGGTAAAGGAGGTTGGTGCTTCAATTGTTGAAGACTACAACAAGTTGGTGCTCACATATTTCTAAATTTGGTGCCTCAATCAGGTTGGAGCCTACAACAAGTTGGTTCTTTCATATTTCCAAGGTTGGTGCTTCTAGCAGGTTGGTGTCTGCAAATTGATGTAATTAAAGATTGAAGAAGATAAAATATTTGTGGTTTTCTCCTGCAAGGGTTTCCACATACATCTGGTTTGTTCATGTGTTAAGGAGATGATGATGTTTATTAATGCATTGTTATGTTTACAATGTGAAATTGTTTAATAGGTAAATTGTCCATTACACTAACTCACCACAACCCCCACCCCCTCCCCCTCCCCACTCTCAATGCAATCATTATGCCTCATTGAAGTTTTGGGGAAAATGATGAAAAGATAAAAGAAAATTATTAATACTTATTTTGAGATTAGGTGCTCATGGATGATTTTACTTTCCAATTTTATTTGTAATGGGAAACTAATAAAATATGAGAGCTATGTAGCATGAGTTCCAAAGGAATGTAGCAATGTAGTTTCCAAGCTTCAAAGGGAAGAAGAAATTCTCATGGACCATTTTTAAATTTTCAGGGGTAGGGTTGACATATTTCCTCAAACTGATCCCTTAAATGGTGTTAGATCTTAATTGGTGGGATATTAATAGATATGAACACATTGATATCTTGATATAATTATCAAATGAAGAACTAGTTAAATTGTTTTTTGAGAAGGAAGAAATGGCTTGGATTCATTAAACCTTCAAAAAGAATAGGAAGCATGTTGTAAGCTTGATTGTGAATTCATTAACCCTTTGTAACAGAGAGAAAGCAAGTTGTAGAACTTCTTGTAAATATTTAGCCCTTTTTGTAAAAAATAAAATCCCTCTTTTGATGGAGAATCAATAAAGTTGGTTCATCGATTGAAGTGGACCCAATGACATAGTCCATGTAGGCGAACTATGTAATCAATTGGTTGAGATTTTTCTCTACTTTTAGTGCTTTTCTATAGTTCTTTTATTTCATTAAGGAAATTTTTTATTACCATTACCAAAAACTAATAATTTGTTTTAATTGAAAGTGAACTAGTGGTTTTCGAATGAATTTTAAGCACCAATTCAGAGCAAATTGGTATAAGAGCTACAATATCAAAGGTAAAATTTTAAATATTGGATATAGAGAGACACCACTTACAACATTATCTTGTATCTATTACTATTGTTGGTCAAGATTGGTTGAGGATAAATAAGCATAGATTTCACTTAGATTCATTGTCAGACACTCTTTGCTTTAACCTAATATCTCTCAATTAAGACTGTACAATGTGTGAAAGCTGGATGTTTCTTAATTGTTAACATCTATAGCATGTAATTCATTGCCTCTCAATCAGATCATGATTTTTACTCTCGCACTTTGGCCTCAAACCCTTATATCATGATTATATGCTCAAATATCAACCTCAAACATTTATAACAATCATACAACTCAATTTTTGTGTAGAAAATTCAGTTCAAACTCATACAAATGGAAAATTTTAAATAGATGCCAAGACCTCTATAGATTGTTTCAAAGGGAATATTACAACTCATTTCAAAGGATTCATTGCTAGCATTATGAACCTTGCACCTTAAAAATTATAAGAAACTAATAATTATCATCTTCTTTAAGGGAGAATCTCCTTTCATAATGAATACAATGTACAAGACAATATTTTATGATCCTTAGACTATGTATCCTTAATGTATGTATAGAGGAGATAAAGGGTACAATTAAAATAAAATGGGACCATGCAAGGGTTGTAGCCTGCATATCAATATAAAAAATAGAAATTTGATCACTCAATATCTAAGGTTCTTTAATTATATTTATTTCCTTTCCTATATTATATCTATCTATGAAATAGACTCTCACAAGTAGGGATTTTAAGGTTAACATAGGGCTTCACATGCCCCTCCCCTTCAAAGAAGTGTTTTCCTCAACACTTGACTATTTATGGTTCTAGTATTATTTTACCTTCTTCATTAATATTTGATAGAATACTCTGAACTAGGATTTTTCACTAATTACCTTATTTAAGCAAGAAATAAGGAAGATTGGATGTAGACATGAATATGGAGGAAACTCCAATTTGTAATCCATACTTCCAATCCTCTGCAACACCTTATACATACCATAATGCCTTAGTAATAATTTATTTTCCTTATTTTGTTTCTTGAGGAACATCTACTTATGTGGTTGTAGTCTCACAAATACGTAATCCCCCACTTCAAATTCCATTTCACTGAAATTGTTGATATGCTTGTCGTTTCATCCTAATTTGTGCCATAAACAAGTGTCCTTCAATAGTTTGAGAACCTCTCATTGGTTTAATATATGGTCCTCTACTACTTGATCCTTTATACTCCCTTTCAAAGGAAATGTGATGGATGGAGGATGATATCCATAAAGCCTTGCCAAAAATGGTGATAGTTTTTATGAGGTATGGAAGGATGTGTTGTACCACCATTATGCCAAGGGAAAACATTTAACCTACTTATTTTTTTATTAAATTGAAAGAAATGTAGATGTCCTTCTAAACATTTATTCATAATCTCAATTTTCCCATCCTATTGAGGATAGTAAGATGAGTTATGAACCAAATGATTACCCAAACAAGAAAATAATTCAATCCAAAAATTTCGAGTAAAAATTGGATCTCTTTCACTTACAATAATCATTGGTATTCCATATAATGTGTTGGCATTTGATATATCCCTATGTCTGGATGGTTTTTGGAGTATTAATGTTGGCCAATGCGTGACAAGTGATTGTTGGAGTAGTATCTTCTAGCTCTATATCATGTGAATTTTATGAAGTTTCAAATTCTTGATCTTCTTCATATTTGTTGAACACACACAAAAAATGATAGTTCAATTATAATCAATCATGTGATGCATATTATTCACAAGATATATATATTAATACATAATTTTCTAACCCTTGGTTTCATATTCCAAAAGGTCTCTTGGACTTCTCATGATTGTTGCCCTTCACTTTAGCTTTTTTCCTTCCACTGAAGTGAATGTCCCAAATTCACATAACCCCAAAGGATTATGTTTTCAACATTCCCTCCTTAATCTAAAAGGGTGTATATGAGTCCAAAAAGAGAGTTGAAATAAAAATGTGGATAACATCCAATGGTTGTATGTGCTCTCTAAATATGGTTTAAGGAAGACCAAAAACCAAATGAGGTAGCAAAATTCAAAGCCTTCTATCAGTTGTGGTTTAAGGCTAACCACCAACTCTGGAATTAGATTAAAGAAATTCCTAGAACAATTTTTAATTAGGCTTGGAAGCCACAACCTTCTGTGGAATGGAAGTGCTCCATAATTATGCTTTAAAGATAACCACAAAACGATGAAATGGGTAGTATAATTCGAAATCTTCTATCGGTGGTGGTTTAAGGTGGGCCACCAACCAAGTCATGCTCATGGAAGACGCGTGTGTTTCTAGCTACATCTCTGACTCTACCTTTGGCTGACTCTATCTCTAGGATTTGGTTGAGGGATCTTGTTCTAGTTGTGGCTCAGGCTTGCTTGATATGACTTCAAAACTAGTAGATGACCATCAACTCCCCCCTTATCAGATACAAGGTGAGAATATGAAGGTATCTCCACTACAAGACATGTAAATATTTGAGAATGAACTGTGTGGTATGATCAATGTATCTTCTTGGTTTTTGAAGATCATTGCTAAGAAGCGATCCATCCAAGGTGAATCTTTTATCTTGTAGGAATCTTGTATATGGAACATTTGTTTGAAAGATGAGTGTGTTTTCCACAATGCTCACAATGGTGAAGATCAAAACATTTATCTTTCATGTAGCTAACTCAATCAGAATGTTGGTATTTGACAATCTTAAGTGGATGTGGAAATGGAGTAGGTTGTGGAGCAAACAAATATGAAATGCCTTGAAGGAACCCAACACTCTGAAATTGGATTGGCTCGGAATAGTATGGAATGCGAAAGGACTTTGTATCCTAGACTAGTTATATGCTTGTTATTAATAACTTCTTCTTAAGGTATGATTATGGTATTGGGAAGTGCAAGCATAACCTCTACACCTTCATGTAAATCTACTCCTGAAATGGTATCATTATTCTAATGATGTGCTGACTATTGATAAGAGTATTTATCAACATTAAAAAGAGAATTATTCTAAACAAGGAGTAGTTTAGAATGTTGACTCTTTTGTTGTATTTCACCTCACTAGAGCTGAGATTCGAACTCAAGAAACTGAATATTCTCGTGTGATTCTTGTAAATAGATTTGAATATCAGTGAGGAAGGATTTGATGATTTTGAATGTATCATCTATATTAAATACCGATAGAGTATTTAGAGACTAATAATCCATAAAGAGGAACCATTTAATTAACTCAAATGGTTTCTTGCAACTCTACTCTTGAATAATTAATTAAAAATATACAAATGGAAAAATAGTGAGGAAAAAAAAGATAACAACTTAGGATCTCAACAAATCAAGAAGAAGAAAATAATATAGACATTATAGACCCCTAATGGTCACAAGTATGTCCCTTCCATGGAGTTCATAAGTGACTTGCAAAGAGTGGAGAGAAATTTAAATTTTTTAGCAGAAGCAAAATTTTACCATACCACTTCTATGTCACAAAGAGAAGAATGTTGATACAGTCTTGAGCCTAATGATTTTCCAACTAGTTGATGTTATGAAACCAGCTTACAAAAGATAGAAAATATAGATCAATCCCTTAGAAATAAGCCTCTTCGAGGGGCAGCCTCCTTTACATTACCCAAATGAACAATTCTTGGATTATGCAAATGACAAGACCTCCTTTTTATATATAGGAGTTTATGGGGTCATAATATAATCGGAGCCGACATAAAAATAATAATGTAAAGGCACAACAATAACAATAGTGGGCTTCTATGGGGCACAATAATAACAATATGGGGACTACATGGGTACAAAAATATAATAAGGGGGTTGTAGTAATAACAATAAGGGATTACACTGGTAGTATAGGGACCTAACATGCCCCTCTCCTTCAAAAAGTGTTGTCCTCAACGCTTGAGTAGTTCTGGATGCTTCTATATAAAATTATCATCCTTCCATGTGGAATCTTCAGCGGTTAAGTTCTTCCACTTGATGAGATACTCCGAAATTGGTTGATTTCGTAGTTATCTATTTCTCGGTTCTGTGACCGCTTCAAGTTCCAATATTGTTTTTCCTTCCTTTTCAAGTTCTAGTAGTATTGTTTGAACTAGGGTCTTCTCCAACTTTTGAATGAGTGGCCGCACTTCTTCATCCTTCTTCCATTCATCCCTTGCTTCATTTATCCAATCTGGTTGGATAATAGAAATAGCACAAAACAATGCTTCCACATCCTCATCCTTTCTTGAGAGTGCATCCGCAACAACATTTTTCTTCCCTTTTGTAGATGATTTCAAAGTCATAACCCAACATATTTATGACCCATTTTTCTGTTCTTCTAAAGATAATCTTCATTCTAAAAAGTATTTAAGACTATCATGATCCATTTTTACCTTGAAGTGTCTTCCCATTTGGTAAGGTCGCCATTTCTTAAGCGCATGTATTATTGCCAACATTTCCTTATCATAAATAGCTTTCTTTAGATGTAGTTGTAAAAATACCCAATCACCTACATCAAAACTTCTTTCACTACGATGTTGATCTGCCTGTTGTTTCATTCAATTCTACACCAAAGTTGCGTTATCCTTTAAAAGTTGGAGAACTTGTTGTTGATGCTCGATGTGATCTTTCACTGTTTGAATCTTTTTCTTTTTTATATGTCCTTCTATCTTGAGAGTTTGAGGAGTGGTAATTTCTTTCAATGCATTACAAGATATGGTCAGATTCATTTCTTGATGCTCGATGTGATCTTTCACTTCTTGAACATTTTTCTTCTTGATATGCCCTTCTATCTTGATAGTTTGAGTGCTAATTCTGACCAATGCATTACAAGTTATTGTCGAATTCATTTCTTCTTTCTCGATGTGATCTTTCACTTCTTGAACCTTTTTCTTCTTGATATGTCCTTCTATCTTGAGAGTTTGAGGAGTGCTAATTCTTGTCAATGCTTTACAAGATATGGTCGGATTCATTTATTCTTTCTCTAGGGTTGGTTCCTGGTGTTTATCCTCTTCTTTTGATATTTCTTGATCCTTTTCTTCCTCCTCTTCATAATCTATGTAAAATAATTTCTTCTCAGCAAACTTATGGCCTTTAGTGTATTTGCTATCACAATTGTAACAAAGCCCTTTTTCTCATTTTTCTTCCAATTGTTGTGGTGTAAACCTTGTAGGTTGTGGAAGGCTAGGAGAAAAAACACTTCCATAATTATAGTCGTGAGTGGTTGGATTCCTTATTTCCATAATTTCACTTTCAATTTTTCTTGCCAACCTGAATGCCTTCTCTAATGAATCAAGTTCCCAAAGACGAACCTCACGTTGAATGTTATCATTTAAAGTCCCTATGAATACATCAATACTTTGCTTCTCTGGAATATCATATACCCTTATATTCAATTTTTAAAGTCCTCAATGTGCTCAGCGATTGAACCCTTTTGTTTGAGATTTATCAATGACTAAAGAAGGTGTTTCTCTTTGTATCCTCATAATGTGCTATCATTTCCTTCGTGAAAATTGACCACGTAATAAGTGGTTTACGAGAACAAAGTCCTTTATACAATAAAAAATGATCTAGTTCTAAATATGAAGATGCAATAAGTACCTTTTGTAACAGTTTCACCTCATGTAGATCAAAATATTGCTCCATCTGTAGTATCCAATTTATCGGATCCTTGCCATGAAATTTTCTCATATCCCCTTTTCTTGATTTCAGGAGCTCGATCTTGAAATGATTGTAACCTTGTAATTTCAGATCTTCAAGTTCTAAAATTGCGTCTTGGAGTAGCCCTCTGAGTCCTCTTTTTAACCCCCAAGTCTAATCAATATTGGATTCTGAAAAGGAAGAGTTATGTCAAATCTCCCACGATGACCTGATTATAGACTGGTTTAGTAGAGCGAACTTGTACGAAGTTCCACATGTCCCTATTTCAACCTTAGGACCTGAAACTGATATACATAAAACTACAGGCCGTCCTCTTTTTGGAGCTTCTTATGAAATTTCAATCTGATGCTCACAACAACAGTTATGAAGATTTTCCCCAGGTCACATGTTTGGAATGTAATCCGGAAGTCTGCAAAAACACTAACTTCCTTAGATCATATCTCCAAAAATATAGAGCAGAAAGCTCTGAAATTCAGATCCGAAATTCATAATGATTTCATATCAAATGGGTTTGTTGTTATTGCTTCTGAAACGTAACAAAAAAAAAAATTATGGTGAAAATTCCACGATGGCCTGTTTGGAGGAGTGAAACCCTAGAATCCAAAGCTCTGATACCAAATGTTATGAAACCAGCTCACAAAAGATAGAGAATATAGATCAACGCCTTAGAAATAAGCCTCTTCAAGGGGGAAACCTCCTTTACATTACAAAAATGAACAATTATTGGATGATACAAATGACAAGACCTCCTTTGTATATATAGGAGTCTATGAGGTCATAATATAACAAGAGCCAACATAATAATAATGTAAAGGCACAACAATAATAATAGTTGGCTTCTATGGGGCACAATAATAACAATATGGGGACTACATGGGTACAACAATATAATAAGGGAGTTTCACTATTGGTAATAAGGGGTTACAATAGTAGTATAGGGACCTAACAAGGGAATTTTACTTTCTGGGGCTCGTTGGAAGATTTTTCTACATTAGTTGTGTCCAAAGAAATGATTGCTTGGTTTCCCCTTTGCTTATTTTTCTTCTTCTTCTTCGTCCTCTTCTTCTTCTTCTTCTTAACTTCCTAGTTACTAGAATCTAGACTTTCACCAGGTGAGAGGAAGAACGAGGTGAAGAAATAGGCGAAGAAGGTGAGGGGTCAGCTTTAGGATCAACATGAGGTTGATGTTATTCAGGTGGAGGAGAACTTAGTTGAAAAGAATTTCATCTTTAGAACAAGATGAACCTTTAATTGGTTTGAAATGGTTGAGCTAGATTTATGAATCTTATTGATTTTTTTTGTAAAACAAATTAAGATCACAGAAACTTGAATTCAAAAAAATATATATTCTTTCATAGAAGAGAGCTTCCTTGGTTTTATTAATAAGTAAGTGTTTCATAACAAGAGAGAAATTTAGAAAAAGTATATAAATAAAATTTAAATTGGAAAAACTAAGTTAATCTGGTAACTTTTCCAGATCCCATACCTCTGTAACAATCATGCTTATAGATCATCGGGCTTTAGGTCTATGCTTGGTTGCAATGAACGCTTAAATCTCAATATTTAGTACATTTGTTTTTACATATAAATCATGTG
The DNA here is from genome assembly GCA_000404065.3 of Pinus taeda. NCBI lineage: Eukaryota > Viridiplantae > Streptophyta > Pinopsida > Pinales > Pinaceae > Pinus > Pinus taeda. The sequence continues at coordinate 90,626 of APFE031369529.1, read as the reverse complement.
CAAACCTCAACCTTACTAACACTCCCCAAATAAATCCTTTTGGAGCTCAAGTTTGGTGGTGTAAGTAGCACAGGGATGTGTTTTACCCTAAAATTTCCAAAATCTAGATCCTCCTCGATTGCTACGCAATCCAATCATTTACAACCAAATATCTTCCTTAAAAAAATCTTTGACCTCAAACCTGGATACTTTATTGTTTAGTGCAAATAAGGATATAACTAATGATTTAGGGTTCTAATGAACATTATAACAGTTTCCAAAGAAGAGACCCAGATGTCAGATTCTTTAAAAATTTGGAGGTCTGGCTTTACATTGCCTCACCTCTATTCAAATCAGCTAGATGTTTTTATAGAAATATATAACTGCTAATAATTTGATGTGGTGTCCATTATTAGTCCAAATATCTCTTTCAACCTAGACTTAGACTTCACATTGATTAGGATGCTCTTTGAACCAGAAACTTTCTTGTGAATCTGGGTAGTCAGGGATGGCCCAGAAATGTGTCAGTCAATCAGTCAGATTGTAATGAACCAGATTTATTGGGTCTGGGCTAGACCACTCTTTACACCATTCTAAAAACCTAGATGTTTACCTTACCAAACCAAATAGCTCTACTTGCAAATAACTAAAGGTTGTAAGCGCTAGATTTGAAGCATGGTCACTGCCATTGAATCTTCGACCTGCAACCACCAAGGAAAGGAAAGGATCTAGTTGTACACAAGTTGCAAATTCATGGAATATGTTGTTGTTATTATTCAAGCTAGTTGTACACACTTGGATCACCATCACTATGGAAACCACTGAATATGTATGTATTAAATTGAATGAAAAAGGGGAAATAACTATAGGGTGATGGCTCAACACCACAGTTTTCCACAAGTTAAGAACTTTCTCTCTTAAATTAGGAATAGAATACTTTGAACCTTAGCAACTAATGTGGGTTCATTTTGCAACTCGGTTGTCCTCGATGAATGAAGGGAAACTAATGTGGCTTACTACTCAACAATTTGTCAATCTTACCAACCAAAACAAATTCATTGTTCAATCAAATAAAGTGCTATTAATAACAAACAATTTATATGCATAAAAGCATCAATCACTCTACCATAAAATATTTAAAATTCATACATTCATTCAATACCCAAATAGAGATGTTTTACAAATTTAGGCATTGTTTTACATATCACCCTCTTGGTCTCTCCTGATTCCGCTCTTGCCAAACTTCTACTCAAAGGTTTACAATATATAGGAAAAACAAAAAACCTAAAAATTGGTTTTAAATCCAAAATATCCTCCCGCGATCTATAGCTAATTCCTAAGTTCTCTACGAAGCCTCAAAAACTACTAAAGGAAGTTTCAATTATAATATTTGTGAAACATGGCCTTCTCATTTAAAATTATTCTTGGACATATTTAAAACTTAGGAAATAGATTTTAAAGTTGTCTTGGACATAATTACAACTTAGGAAATACACTAATTTAAATTAAGGGAACACATTCCCTTTAGTAAAGTTGAAATTTCTTTCTCGGTCTTGTGAATTTAAAGAGATGATCCTGCATCAAACTCTTAGAATAAATTAATTTGTGGACTCTTGTTCATGATTCTTCAACTACTTTTGCTATAGCTCCCGATCTGTTGTCTAGCATTCTTTTAATTACAGGTGCATCGATTATTAGAACTTATTCTACCAATCTCTATCTTCAAACTCAACTCCTTTCTACAGTTTTCCTACTTGTATTTGTTGTTGCTTTCTTGAATTTCCTATTTTACTTCCTAGATCCCAAAATATACTTTGTCGTTGTCCCTTTTCTTTGTTGCCTTAGGTACTTTTAGTAAGCTTCATTCTAGTGTTGAATTTCCAGTTGGAAATCTCCTCTACTAACTCTTTCCTTTTCAATTTTGCTTGTTGTTGTCATTTTCCTATTTTTTTTTCATATTTATATCCTTCTTGCAATATACATTTTCCTTGGATACCTACACATGACATAAACATATCGAAGAAAACAATTTCTTTGTTATACTTTGGTTGTTATCCTTGGTATAGTCTACACCCTTTCCAGTTGGCATTGCAATAGTTGTAACACCCCACCCCACAATTGTACACCTTAACCTGCTCACCAAGGTAAATATGAGATGAGAGTCACTGCGGCATGACCCAATTTCCAAAATGCACTTATGGAAAATGGGTTTCATATGTCCAAAACAAACTACAAACACTCAATGGCACATATGTTTAGTTATGTTTCCTTAAATTTAACACAACTTCCTATTTTTGGCATTTTTCAGGTCCTAAACATCTGAGGTCATTTTTATTAGGTTTTCCCATTACACCAAAACCCGCAGACATTAGTAAATTCAAAACAATTATCATTACATTTTTTAAGTGGTCCTAGGGTGGATCCCAAACTGGTGGGCCAATGCTCTGATAGAAAGCCTCCATTATATAAGAATGGAGGAGGCCCAGTGTTGGATAAGGATAAATATGATAACTAGACACATACAAGTCCCTATGTGAGCTTACAACTCATCATACTTAGCTCATAACGAAATTAAGCGTTGGAAAATCCAACTCCAACACCCCCCCCATGTGAAACATAGGGAGTAACTAAAGAAAAAAGAAAACAAAGAATGGGTCCCAACAACAAGTCATGATTAGGTACTTATGTACAAAATATCATAAGCCGAGAAAGAGAGAAAAACTCATAGGAAAAATCTCCCCTCCAAAATAGAGAAAGATGATAATGCTCAAATTATCATGGAGTTGAAATTGTAGATCTCATAACGATCCACTGAATGGAAAAAACATAGACCTACTCCAATCAAGAAGTAAGAAATGTTGAAGTACCAAAACTCTGAACATGAGAACCATGAAACCTCAATGAGGTTGGTCAATCTCTGAAGTAGGATTTTTGCAGAGGCACATAGGTGGAAAAACACTGTCAACATCTCCCAAAAAAATCTTCGAATAAACTAAGTGTCGATAAAGAACCAGGACAGGGCTTCAAATAGAAGCAACACCATCAACCGAAAAACAAACAATGAGGTTTGTAAGTATAGAAAATGTCGTACAAAAACACTCATAAAGTTCTCTGAACACTATCACCATCACAGTAATCAAACACAAAAGGTGACAATTGTCAAAAAAGCAATGACAACATCTGTCACCATTAACTACCCCTCCTAAAACACAATTAAGAAAGGAGCAAGAATCAATAGTCTCCATTATCAATGAATTCCCCCCCCCCCCTGAAACACAACTAAGGGAACAATGGGAATCTACAATGAACAATTGATGCAACATGATGATATAAATTCTTCAAACATTGGTTCAAATGATGCCACAACCATTCATCGATATATCCACAGTTGATCCTAATGGTTGGCACTAGTCCACAATTCATTCTCTTATGTCTCTTTTGACGATCTGAATGCAGGACTAGAAATTGACCAAGAATTTTGATGCTTGGGTAATTTATTTTGATGAGGATATGAAAATAGCTTAAAGTTGGGTGCCACAACATTTTCATTAGGAATGACATTAGCAGCCATCTTCTCAATATGTTTATCACAATTAACATGAGAATTTTCTTCAAGCACCTCATAGTTGGATGTAGGTGATGAGGCAACAAAAGGATTGTATCCAAGGCCTGCTCTTGATGTCTGCACTACAAGGTTAATAAGAGTAATAATTCTCTTTCTAGTTTTCCCAAGTCCTCCTCCATATATCCCATTTTTCTCAATAATCGAGATCCAATACTAGTAGTATGATTTTAAAAACTGGGTGTGATAAAAGCATGTGATGAGTCAACATCAAGCTTCTAGAATTCAACATCATCAAGTGTGGAAGAATGTGATCTTGGAAGCTCAACATCATATGTCTCCATCTTAGATTTCTGAAAATGACTAACCTCCAATTCACGTTCCCACTTAGAATCTTACAGCTTTTGAATGACATCATCCTTCTCAATTAGATGTTGAGACAAGGCATCATAATCATGTTTCAAAAAATGATATTTCTCCATCATTGTTTCTTTTAAACAATCAATCTCCATAAAATGTGTTGATTATTTTTCTCTGCTAGTTTCTTTTTCAAATTTTAGTCAGAAAATGAATCAACTTCTCTCTTGAAATTTGTCTGCCAACATTTGGAGATTATTTCACATGGTTGATTCCAATTGGTCGATCTTCTAGATTTTCTCAACTACAGAAGTTTACAACCTATTCTTAAGAGTTGCATTTTCTTCTTGCAAAACAACTACCATTAATTGTCAATGAAGAACCTCTTTACGAAGTTCATCCACTATCTTTTTCTCACGAAGCTCCTACAATTTTTTACCGATCTTGAAAAGACCAAGTTAGAAAAGAAAAAATTGCTACAAAACGAGATGGGTGATGACAATAACAACAGTTTTATGCCTTCAATAACAATACAATTAAGATTAATCAACCTAGATTTGTATGACTAGGAATTTCGTAAACACCAACCATATAGAGACCAAATATATCAACAAATAGACATATGGCCATTCTTCAAAGACCACCATATACAATTTCTCTTAATACCTTTAAAAAAATTTGCAAATAAAAAATGTGTGCCGAGATACTTTTGCCCAAAGTCAATAATTTTTGCCCAAATTCTCCTAATTTTAATATTCCTTTTTCCTCCTTAAAAGGTTGTAGTCAAATTAAAAGAAATGGACAAATAAGAAACAATTTCATGAAGTTCCTTTTCCTTTCATGAAGAGGCTTTCTCCTAAAAAAGAATAATGTATTGAAAATATTGCTTCAGCTTCGATATTCGCCCAATGCCCCATTTTCACTCTCTTTAGAGATTCCAACCACTTCTCTACATATTTTAGGCTATCTTACGATGAAAGTTTGGGCTGAATCATATCCAAGATGCGTGGATTTTCAGTCTTTTTATCGCAGGAATCAACCACGTGATGTGATGAGGGGTTGTAACAGGGGACCAAAACCCTGAAGTTATTCTCAGACTGGTTGTCACCGGCGAATCTGAATGAAATAGGCTCAAACCATCCAATGGATGTAAGCAAAAAGTGAGTTATCTTTATCTCTAATTGATCTCCATCACATAATCTATCTGTTCAACTAATTGATTCCAATGGATGATCCATAATTCATAATTATTCCCTTCTTCGATACCAAAATTAGCACTGACACAACACCTTTCTGATCAATGGGTTTCACAGTCTTCCGCAGCTCCGAGTATGCAGCAAAATCTCAGACCTTATCAGTTGATCCATGGCCTTAACCATTACTACTTGCTACCATCGACTAGAAGGTCATTTAGGGGCAACACCGCTCTAAACTTTAGATCCACACTAGATTTGGTTGGATCTATGTTGATCTGACTTTTTTTTACAATAGATCTGATACAATCAAACTTCACAAGTCAAACTTTGCACATTTGATCCACCTTCTTTGGACGACACACTAAAAAGAAACCCATCCAGATTATTAAAAAATTAAGAATTTCAAAAAACAATTAGGCAGGGCAGGAATCATCTGCTCTGATACCATTTTAGGTTTTCCATTACACCAAAAACCATAGGCATTAGTAAATTTTCAAACCATTATCATTACCTTTTTAAGTGGTCCCAGAGTGGTGGTTAGTCCACTAATTGATTCCCAATGGGGTGAGTGTGAAAATCCAACAGTTTTGAGGGCCTAAATGACATTTTCAAGGAAAATGGAAATATCATAAAAGTGCCAAAATTGTTTCACAGATTCTTTTTTTGGCCTCCTCATAAGGATCTTCAAAATGAAGTATTATGATATACAAACGGATATTGTATGCCAAAGTTACAAACCTAGGAAGTTGGCACTCCAAATTATTCATTTATACAAACACTTTGTGACTGTGGTACCTATATGTCATGAATGCATAGTTTGTTCACTATTTTCATTAGTTCATCAGATATTCATCAAGAAGGCATGTTACCCTCTTGCACTAGCTACAATAAAACGCAGGTTAGCACATGCAGTCATATAAATCATTTGTGAGCGATCAAACCATGAATTATATCTAGATCAAGAAGAAATCATATAATAAGAAATATACCATGCATGTAACCAACATTTAACTAGAATGAAGCCATGACAAATCAATCACTTAAACAATAAATCAACACTTATGCTCATTTATCATCAATAAAGAATAACATATATTAACATATACATAGTGTTGTGGCTCCTAAAGACAACCTTCGCGTTGATAGAGAGGCCAATGCCTAAGACATCTTAATTTCCCTTAAGATAAATCTTTATCACACAAAGGTTTAAAAAGTATTAGAGAATCTACAATTGGTTCAATAATCACACTCAGAGACCAAACACATTATACATATTGACAACATACTGTTCAAAAGTAGTAACATTTAACCATGATGGCCTACACATAGATAGTGGAGCTTTCTTAACTTTCATAGTATATGCGAGTGTATAATTAAAGAAAGAATTCCAGTGCAAAGAGATAATTAATATAATATTGTGCATTTAACTTCAACAGAGTGATGTATAGACAAAGTAATTAGAATAGAAACCATGGAGTGTGAATTAATGCTTTCAATCTTACATTTACAGGTACCATCTACCAAAACATGACCTAGATAAATTTAACATACAAGCTTTATTTCTAGCAGCTACAATTGCATGATTTCTAAGAGGAAAGAAACACATATGAAAATGGTACACAAAGAGAAAACACATACTCCACATAACAATTCTTGGAATCACCATATAATGAAAATGGTACAAAAAGAGAAAACACATACTCCACATAACAATGCTTGGAATCACCATAAACTTCTTCATTAGACTTTTAGAGCAACATACATGTCTTTTTCTCTCAGCAAGTAGCCACATTTGTAGAAACAATGGTCTCTAGGATAGAAAACCGAACCTTTAGATGAGTTCCCTCCTCCCTCTTATAGGGAGATTCATGACAAAAATAGTTACAAAAATTATCCCATTTCTACTATTGGCTAAACTAATCAATTGTGCAAGCATGCCTAAGGCCTAACTACTCTAATCATTACATAACAACTTGAAACCTTCTTGAAAATAAAACATATACAAATCGCCAAATGGCATAGATATGATATGATTCCAGATTAGAAGAGATCCTCAAGCCGGATCATGTGATCTTTAGAGGTGGTCCCATGCTCCACTATCCACTTTTGCCATGATTTTTGTAGGTTGAGGAGCATCGTCAACTCGGGAGGAGATTGAGTCTTGATTTGCATCTGAATACTGAATATCACTTCTCGTAATAGTGGCATCATTTGTCTATATATATTGGTGAGTGATTTTAGGACCAACCAATTAGAATGAGGTTAAACCAAAAAGTTAAAATTGGATTCAAGATCAATCTTTCTTATCTGGTTGATCCTCTCTGTGAACTCAGTTCCCTGTTCAAGCCACTTTCCTTGTAGACTCTCTATGTTTGGTAAGGAGTCTCTGGGAGAGCTAGAAATAATATTTGACTCAAGTAAGGAATCATTAATGAATTCCACTAGGGAATCAAACATCTCTTGTGCATCACCGATAAAAAATTTAATTGACCATATTCGTGCCTCCCATCTTTTCAAGATAATTGATTTGTGCATTGGATCAATTTTAGGAAAGTTAGTTTTTCTTCCCTTGGCACTATCCTACCACTCCAACATCTCATTTAGGTCCTTTTTAAATTGATAAAAATGTGACATCATATCTTCTAACTCATCTGTCAAATTATTCCCCAACCTACATTGTTCTTGAATCAAATTCATTCTCTCATAGAATAATTGTTGTTATCTCTACAACCATTCATTCAAGTCACTAGCCTCCTACTTGAATTCTTTCAGTGGAAGGGTTCCCCCTTGTAATTACTTTATCTTTTTATTTATGGGATTCTTGTAGTTTTTCATCCTTTGCTTTTATTTCTTCTATGTGTTGAATCTGGAGAGAATCAAATTGCCTTTGGAGACTTGCCATGAGCAATCTCCATCTAATCTAGTTGTCCTTGCCAATGAGCACTCATTTTCTCCTCCTTGTCAGCCAGTTCCTGCTTCAAGAATGTAATCGTTTTGTCCCTTTCCCTTAGAAATTCCTACATTTCCATTACTTTGTCCATGGTGGTTGATGCATAGGAACCCGTAAACTATGTTAATCTCCCAAGTTCCTCAGCTAGGGCAGCTGAAATGCCTTTCCATAGGACTTCAAGGGGAGCGACTTGTGCAATATTCTCAGGAATTGAGGACTGGGACTCATCTATATTCCTTTTATTCCTTCCCCTCTTTATCATGGCCTTATGCATAGGGCTGTAAAACACATCGAGTGGGGTAATTTATTCAATGTTGAGGAAGGCCCCTGAAGTAGGGTTTATTGGGATAATCTCTACTTCATGCACGTGAATGCTCATGTTTTATCAACTTTGGATTTATCTAACCCTATGTGTTGCTGATATGGTGTATTATGACATGGGGTCTTCACCTGGAAAACCATTTCTCCTTCCAAGACTTCCCCCTCTCCTTCCCCTATCTTGGAATCCTTCGGGGCCTGGTCAAACTGGTCCTATTTCTACCCCATATTTGGATTCACCATGTGAATTTTTCCTTCAAGGTATGAAGAGATAGTTATTCTTTTTGTTGTTGTGGAGTAGCCACCTATTTGGAAGAACTACCTTTCTGAAGAGATTCCAAGGTATTATTTAAAGAGACTTGTCCCTGCAAGGGAAATTGTAACAAATTTAATGGTAAGGGGGGAAATCTTGATCTCCTGAAAGTGAGGAATTTCTTTTGCTCCTGTTTTGACAACTCCTCATTTACTCTTTTCAGTACTTACTCATAATTTTTTTCCCCAAAGAACAAGTCATCAAACTTGTTCCTTTCATGGATGAATTTTTTGATACCTACATTCAGGGCCACTGATGAGCCTCATCATTGGGTAATTATATGGGCCTTAATTCACCTCCTAGCTTAGTCAAACCAACTTTTCTCACAACTTATTACATGTTTTTTATTATATTTTGTTCATGAGATGAGTTAGAGTTGGATATTATTCCTAGTGGACTAATATGCATTGAATGCAGGATTGAAGGAGAAAATCAAGGAATTTTACAAATACTAAGGTTAAAAATCAAATGGGACAAGGGAGAGGGATTGTAGGAGGTAAATCCTCCTCATTTACTTCTCCCCCATTTGAATATTCCTCCATCCATCACACCAGCTTGGAGTGCAAGCGACCAAGCTATGAGGATTAGAGGGCAGCCGAGCAAGTGAGAGACAAAGAGCTAGTTTATCCCAAGTTTGGGAGCCATGCCTCTCTAATTTTAAAACAAATCATTGGGGACTTCAGTTGTATAAGTAGAGAGGCCTAGAACCCCATTAAGATTTGAATTTTTGTTGTAAAACTCTAAGCTATTTTCGAGCTCTAGACTTGTGAAAGTTTTATTAATGTAATTTTATGTTTTGGTAATAAGAATGAGTTTTGTTTTGAGCGCACACTAAGTTAACTGAGAGGGCTGAAGCTCTTGGGTTAGGGCCCAAACCTAGTATCCAAGGCTCCTCTTTCTTGTATTTTTATGTTTAGAGTAGTCCCATAGATTCATTGTTAATTTACCTTTCTATGTGTTTTCATTGCAGGTAGTGTAGATTGGATTGATTGTTTATTAGTTTGCTTCCATTTGTACCTTACTTTAGTAGCAAGTTAGCAGGGATAAAAGGAGTACCACAAGGTTTTCAATGGGTGTCTTGGCCTCATTTCATCCCTTTGGGATCATGATTTGAGGAAGGGACCCTTATGCAACCCCAAAAACACGGATTTCTATTTCTTGCATAAGCTTTAGAGTTTACTGTATTTAAGTTAGCATTTGATCAATTTTGAAAAATATGATTTCATTGCCATCTCTTCTATCTTCACTCTTGTAGCAGATATCATCCATGCTTTCATTCCTTTTAGCAACTTTCCTCATGCATCATGTAGGGAGTTGGTTCATTAATTCTTCTTTTCTAGCTTATGAGAATGCTTCTTATTTACATAGATTTTTGGGAATTATACATGTTTTATGCAGAGTAGGTGCTTCAGGAGGAGACAAAGACTTCATAGTCATCAACCACCTTCCACTCCATCCACCATAGTCATTCCTTGTTTTCACCATTTCCTTCGCTATTTTTCATCATTTTTCATAGAAATTCTTCCAAGCACATTGAGCGAATCCAGCCATCTTCTATCTTTGTTGTTGACTTCTCAATGATCCTAGACCTTCCCTCACTTCATTCCAACCATATACCACATTCCCTAAGCCTTAAATCACCTCCAAAACCTTCCATTTTGCTCTCGGTTGTATCACGTAGGTTTACAGGGAATCTTGTAGGTTTCTAGTACATCTTGTAGGTTTTCCTGAAATGGCATGTTTTGAGGCCGAATTGAGGGAAAACCTCTAGGAAGTCACCAAAAGCCTCCCAAGGGTCTCCTACACCATCCAAATATATCCTAACCCTTCCATCCATCCTCCAACATCCTTAATTCACCTGCCACATCACCAAGAGAAATTAGTTTGCATACTTGATTTTACATGAAAAGACAAAAAGACAAAAATAGATTTATTTTAGTCCCTTTACTTGAACATTAGTGATGTTTGATGCTTCTTACTTCCATGATTAGATACTAGCAGTTGGTTCATGTTAATTTAGAATTATTGCAAAGCATAGTTTCTTGACAGTTAATTAGGAAATGGTATGATTTAGCATTGAATTTCGGTCTTTTCCATTATTGCAGTAGAGTAGCTCTCCCTTAGAGCAGATTTCCCTTTCTTCCATCGAGAAACCAACCTTCTTCTGACTCCATAGAAGTCTGTCTTGAAAACCCCAGTGGTCTCTCACCAGCTGAACCGTGACAAAAGGCAGAACCATCACTTTTACTTGTGTACACAACACTGTCACCTCCAAGTTTGTACGAACCCCAGGTTGACAAAGTAAAGTTGGTAGCCCAGGAGTTGTAGCATTCTTGTTGCAATACTAGCGCTCACCACTTTTCGGCGTCGTTGCCAGGGAGGTGTCTGAGTAATATGTGAATACTGCTTCTTTCTTCTATTTTTTGTCTCTGATATTCTGCCATTAGTTATTTCTGAAAAAGTAATTTAGTTGTTTCACTTTTCATTCTAAATTTTTTGCTTTCCTTTCCATTTTGCAAGCAATATTTCAATTCAGCAAGTAGTTTTTCATTTAGTTGGTAGTTTTCATTTAATCAACAATTTCAATTTTGCAAAGTACTTTCCAAGTTTTAAAAATAAACACAAAACCAACCCAAAAACATTTACTTTCATGCCTCATAGGAGTAGGAAGACTTAGGGAAATGTTTTCCAAATACCTCCACTGCATCAAAAAACCAACCTCACCTCTTATTTGGTGGCTATGAACTGGAGGAACCCTTAGGTGAGCAACCTTACATATTTGAAGAACCTACAAGGGAAGAAGAAGAAGAAGAACCCATTCCTACTGCACCAATGGCTGAAAATAGAAATGACAGAGGGAATAGAGAGAGAGTTGAGGGTACCTTCCCCATCAAGGAAACCAATGGGGACACTAATATGAAAAATATAAGCCCCTCTACCCTACCTCATTTCCATTGCTTGACCACAGAAGACCCCGACACTTTCCTATTTGAGTTTGTTGTTATATGTTGAACATATGACTATACAGATGATGTGCAAAAGTTAAAACTATTTCCATCTACCCTCAAGGATGCAGCGTTGTTGCGGTTCATGGGTTTACCTAGGGATAGCATCACAACTTGGGCTCAGATGCAGCAAGCCTTTAACAACAAGTATTAAGACTACTGTCGGTAAATGAATACTAAAGAGGAAATTTGTAGGATGACCATAGGCAATGATGAATCCCTAAAGGGTTACGAAGAAAGATTTCAGCTTAGTTACAAAAGGGCCAGGTGCACACTTGACCCTGAGTCACTAAAGCTATTCCTCCTTAGGGGAGTAAGGGAAGATCTTCAGGATACCCTACACTTGTTAGAATTAGGTGATATCTACCAACTACCCTATGAAGATATCAATACTGTCTTTAGAAACCATTCTAGGGAAGCTAGGAAAAAGGGTAGAGTTAGTCAACCTATGGTCAGTGCATCCTCTTCCAACTCATCCATCAAGGGTGAAATTGGAAATATGCTGGAAGACTTCAAGAGTGAGATGCTACAAGCCCTTGCCTTACAAATGGACACTATACACATAAGAGAAAGCAAGAGGAAGCGAAGAGAGCCTTGGCCATTTTTTGTCCTAAATGCACCAGGAGGCATCCTAGGAATGAATGTCCATTGAATTCTATTGAAATTTGCTCGGTCTGTGAAGAAAACAACTCCACAGACAAGTGTCCTTCTTTTTCTGGACTCAAAGATGTATATCAAGGAGCTGAAGGGGTCAATGAGCAGCTCTGTTACATAAACCAAAGGATACCTCATGGGCCTAGACCATACCAATAGGGCATGCAAGGGTCATCCCATGCATATTACAACCCCAACCAAACCACAACCATACCTTCTTGGGGACCCCCTGCTCATCCTTCCTGGTCTACAGCTCCTCCTTGGTCATTTTCATCTTAGTATCACTCCCAGCTAGCCAGCCAATTATTTCAACCATACGCTCCGCCACAACCTCAATGGAATGCACTACCCTAGGGGTGGAGGCCCCAATACAATGATGCTCTAGCTTTATTTCCTCCAACACCTACCCAACCACAATTGTTACACTCTGCTCCACCCAAGCAACACCAGATGCTTGCCCAGTCAAATCCAAACCTGAACAGCAGACATGCTCAACAAGTATACAGTGGAGAAACATCATATCCAGCTTATGTTGTGGAAATACAAGAGATTAACCTCAGATCTGGGAGAGTTATCCCAGATAACCAACCTCCACCTCCACCTAGGGAGGTTGAGGAAGAAAGAGAGGAAAGCATTCTTAAATTGAATCCACCATTTCCTAAGAGATTAACCCAACCACCCTAGCCTACCCTAGATGAGACTAAACTTCTGGGAGAATTGAAAAATCTATGTGTGAATATTCCACTTGCACAAGCAATAAAAGATGTTCCTATTTAAAATAAGTTGATTAAGGAGAAGTGTTTCAAGCATCTAGGGAGGCGAAGAAGAGATTCCCCTACCATTAATGTCATTAGACAATTGTCCAACTTAATGCTGGGGCGGGTAATCTGTCTACAGAATTTGGACCTTGGAAGACCTGTAGTAGATGTGCACATCAATGGCACCATTGTCCTGCACACTTTAATCAATCTTGGGGCTACCATTAATGTGATGACCAAGGACACCATTCTCAAGCTCAACCTCCAAGGTTCATTAAGGAAGACCACAACAGTTCTGCAACTTACAAACTACTCCACAGTGACCCCTGAGGAGATTGTGGAGGATGTGATGGTCTCCATTGACTCTTGGGAGTACCCTGCATATTTCCTAGTTCTCCAGCCTAAGGTTAAGCTTACTGGTTACCCTCTCATCTTTGGGAGACCCTGGTTGGCCAGTACCAATGCTTACATTAGCTGCAGAGCTGGGAATATGACCATCAAGAATGGGAATATGTCCAAGCAGTTAGTCCTATACCCTCTTGCTCAGCCATCTCTAGAGCATGATTTATGGAGGCGAAGGAAGAAGATGAAGTTTATTCCACCCAACTTTATACTTTAGAAACAACCATGGAAGGAGGACATTAGGATGAAGATGATTTGATTGAACACCTACTCCAAAGTCCAACTCCCAGTACACTGCCCTTAGAAGATGTACTAAAGGAAACCCAAAACAATCATCCAATTGACCTATTCTTGGCCGATTCCAACACCCTCCATGTCAAAACCATAGAATTTATCCCTAATAGAACCTTGAAATTCAATCCATCTCTTTCTGCTCTCCAAGAAGAGAAGTTATGCAACATGCTAAAAGAACATCTAGATGCCTTCGGTTGGAGTTACAAAGAAATGAAGGGAGTACACCCTTAGTGTGTACTCACCACATATACATCAAAGAAGTTTGCAAGCCAGTCCAGCAACCCCAAAGGAGGATGAATCCAACTCTTAAAGATATAGTCAAAGAAGAACTGCAAAAACTGATAGATGCGGGATTCATTTACCCTATCTCTGATAGTGAGTGGGTCTCTCCATTGGTGTTAGTTCCAAAGAAAAATGGTAAGTGGAGGATTTGTGTTGATTACAGGGAGTTGAACAAAGCCACAAAGAAGGACCACTTTCTTCTACCCTTCATTGACCAAGTGCTAGATGGTCTGACAGGGAAAATTTGTTTCTCTTTCCTAGATGGATTCAGTGAGAACAACCAAATCCAAATCAGCCCGGAAGACCATAATAAAATCACCTTCACTTGTCATTGGGGTACGTTTTCCTATAGGGTCCTTCCTTTTGGCCTATGCAATGCTCTTGCCACTTTCCAGAGAGCGGTCCTGAGTATTTTTGTCGAGTTAGTCCATGATGCGGTGGAAATTTATATGGATGATTTTACACCTTATGACTATGATTTTCAAAAGGCTTTGTCCAACCAAGGCAAAGTACTGCACAAATGCATTGAAATGAACCCATCTCTCGGTCCCGAAAAATGTGAATTCTTGATGACTGTAGGGACCATGCTAGGTCATTTAATATCTCGGCAAGGACTGCAGGTGGACCCAAACAAAATAGATATCATCCAAAGGGTCCCACCTCCTCAAAAATAGAGAGATGTCAGAAGTTTCCTAGGGTTAGTTGGATACTACCAAAGGTTCATAAAGGAATTCAACAATTTTTCCTCTCATGTATTTGGTTTGTTGGCCAATGAATCTGAGTTTATATGGTAAAAAAATGTCAGGAGGCCTTAGACACCCTAAAGAACAAGTTAACCAGCACCAATTCTCTGAGGCCCAAATTGAGCCCTTCCTTTTCATATTCTTGTTGATGCCTCACACAAAGCCATAGGAGTAGTCCTAGGTCAGATAGATGAAAAATTGCCTTATGCTATCTACTTTATCAGTAAGAATCTGTCCAAGGTTAAACTAAATTACACAGTGACCAAAAAAGAACTCATGGTTGTTATGCATTCATTGAACAAATTTAGGCATTATATTATACGCTATAAAACATTTATACATATTGACCATGTTGTAATCAAATATTTAATGAACAAACCAGATGTGAATGCTCGGATTATAAGATGGTTACTTTTATTACAACAGTTTGATCTAACTATTGTTGATAAGCCTGGTAAGGAAAATGTTGTTGCAGACATTTTGTCCAAATTAAATTTTTTTGCAGGTGAAGAAGGAATGGTTGATGACCAGTTACCAAATGAGCACTTATTTTCTATTTCATTTCTCTCTCCATGGTTTGCTGAGATAGAAAAATATTTGGTATATGCACAGTTCCCATCGAACTTGTCCTCTAAAGAGAAAAAGCAAGATAGTGAGGAAGAGCGCCCCCTTCACTTGGATTGGTAGGAATATCTTAAAACTTGGCCCAGGTCAAATCTTGAGAAGGTGTGTCAAGGAGGAGGAATTCTTTGACATCCTTATGACCTGTCATGATGGGCCTTGTGGAGATCACTTTACAGTAAATAGGACAACATTCAAAGTGTTACAAGCAGGCCATTATTGGCCCAAACTTCATCAGGATGTGAAAATATATACGAGTCAGTGTGATCGATGCCAAAGGATGGGAAGGCCTACTCCAAGAGATGAAATGCCTTTGCAGCCTCAGGTGATTTTCGAGCCATTTGACAAGTGGGGCATGGACTTCATTGGACCTATTGACCCTTCTTCCAAACAAAAGCAATACATCATTTTGTGCACTGACTATGTGACTAAGTCGGCTGAAACCAAGGAAATTAAGGTAGCAACAGAAGAGAAGGTAGCTAAGTTCCTAAGGGAGAATGATTTTATGAATTTGGGTACCCTAGAGAGCTGGTCAGAGACCAAGGCAACCGGTTTACCTCCAACATTATTGAAGACTTTCTCAGCCAACACAAGATCAAGCATAGAACCTCCACTCCCTATAATCCACAAGCTAATGGACAAGTGGAGGTCACCAATAGATCATTGGAGGGAATATTGACCAAAGTGGTAAGCAACAACAGGAAGGATTAGGCAGATAAACTAGTTGAGGCCATCTGAGCCTATAATACCACCTGGAAGACCACCACTGGATTCACACCCTATGAGCTTGTCTATGGGAAAAAAGTCGCATTGTCCATTAAATTTGAGTATAACACATTAAGGATGGTAGCCCAACTAGGTCTAGATCTCAATAGTGCACTGAAAGAAAGATTGATCCAGTTGAATGGTCTAGATGAGTTCAGAATGTAGGCCCTCCTACATACAGAGGTAATTCAACTTTAGAGGAAGATCTAGCATGATAAGAACATTATTGAAAAACAATTTCAAGATGGTGATTGGGATTTGTTATATGATTCTAGGTATAAAGACTTCAATGGCAAGTTAAGGACAAGATGGATAAGACCTTATGTTGTAGAAAGATGCCATGATAATGGTTCAGTACAGATCAAAACCATAGATGAAGAGGCCATTCCTTTACTTGTTAATGGACACCGACTAAAAATTTACAAGAGACCATTGTCAAAACAAGAGTTCATTGATGATATCAATAAAACAGTGATGGTAGTGGAGCAAGTTTCAACTCCTACCTCATCAAATCACTAAGAGAAAAAAGGAAAAGAATAAGGACTCAGGTGAAAACCTCCATGAGGCGCCTGAGTCACACTATCGGGTTGAAAACCTCTTGGGGCGGCCTAATGGTGTCAATAAAAAAAAAGAGAATAAATGAGAATAAAAAGATCCTTGGGTGAAAACCTCTCTTGAGGAACCCAGGGAAAACAACTAGGATGAAAACCTCTCAGAGGCAGCCTAGTTGTTTTCAAAAAAAAATAATAAAAAAAAAGAGAGAAAAGAGAAAAATCATGAAAATTTCTATTTTGCAGGTCACTAAGAAGGATGATCAGAGAGTAAAGGATGATCACCAAGAGACCTATTTCACTCACATTTTATTTTTCCACTCATTTTCATTCATCACTCTACCATTTCTTTCATTTTTTCCACTCCTCTCCTTCAGTTTACTAGGGGACTGTATTTTCTACAGGATCCCTTGTAAACCTACAGGATCCCTTGAAAACCTATAAGATGATCCTGTAGGAATCACAGTGACCCAAAAATCCTACAAGAAGAGACCCTAAAGGAAAACATTACCTGCTATGTCAATAAAATAACACCCCTACATCATCATTCCATGACCATATCTATGTCCACCTTCATCACCCCTGCATTCACCCTTAAAAAAATATCAGTTTCGAAAAATATTCACAGTCTTCAAAAAATAAGGAAACAGAGAGCAATAGTGAGCATCACCTGAGTATTCCTCATTCTCCACACTCCTAGTCTCCCTCTCCATCCATGTCACCATCCTCAAACTCCTAGCAAAAGGTATGATTAAGAGTTATGAGGGAGAAGCAGCTACAGGACATCCTGTAGGAAATCCTGTAGTAGCGTATCCCACAGAATACAAATCATAAGAACGACAAGCTTCTAGCATGATGATCCAAGAGAAGAAGGGACTCCAAAGCAGCACCACCACCATCATCTTCAACACCAAGTACCTGCACCACAAAAAAAAATCATCAGAGAACAAAAAATGGAAGAAGAATAGCATGCAGCCACGACACACAGCAAGAACCTTGGTCTTCAACCACTGAGCAAGGTATTAAGCACCACAGTTAAGTATCCCACTCACTCTCTCATGTGCATAATGTAGTCAAAAGATGTAAAGGTTAAAAGTAAGTTGGTTTATATGCGAAAGGTGGCTAGTTAACTTGGCCACCTTCAATTAGTCAACAAAGACAGAAAAATTTGTCCTCTCACACGTGGCAGCAGTCAACTCAAAAACAGAAAGGAGAAGGACAAAAGGAGTTAAGTCTATGGAAGCATGAAGTGTGAGTTGATTACGAGGAAGTGGGGAAAGATGAGGTGGTAGTGGGGACCAACGGTCCAAAAATGGAAACTGTACCTCAGATGCCAGCACACCACCTCACCCCAAATGACCATAAGAGGAAATAATCGCCATCCCCATGCATTCACTTCCTCAAGGTTTGCTCTCACAAGTCGCTCTCATACCTAGGCAACCTACAGCAAGTAAGACACCATCATTTTTCTGCACAGGAATTCCTATAAGATTGCATAGAAAATCCTACAGGATTGCACACAGGATTCCTACAGGATACACAAAGAGAGTTTATAGGATAGGCCAAGAGGAGTTTTAGAGGGGAAAACACGGGGGTTGGCCACATCAAACACTATGAAGAGGTAGGCTCTGTAATTACATCCCTCTTTCCAAGTAAATTGAACAAAAAAATCCTCTATTTTGAGTGAATTTGGCAGCTGTGCAAGAGAATTGTCGACACAGTCATCTCAGTTTTTCACTTCTGCATTTGAAAATTGTATCAACCATCTCATCTCCTCAAATCTCACCAACTGAGATGACAGGAGGGTTTAATAGAAGGGATCCCATTAATACTATGAGAATCCAACAACACCCTCAGGTACTAGAAATATTCACAAGGCATAATTGGATGTAGTTTTTCAAAAAATTAATGGGGTATGATGATGAGGTGGCCCGATATTTTTCTCTCTCCCTCATTCCATTTACTAGAGTCCATGCCACTGTTGTGGTAAGAGGCCTCTCCATAGAGCTCACCCCTAAACTCATCAATAGAGTTACCACATTTCCCCTAGGAATACCATGGAGGAAGGAAGACAAAGGAGATAGCCAGGTTGCCAAAAGGAAATACTTTTTAGAAGATGAGGAACCCATTGAGGAAAAAAATGGAGTAAGGAGAGAAATTCTGACATATCCCTGGAATGAGGTGAGCTATCAACTTATCAAGTACATATCATGTGAGGGTAGGTATAGTGTGGTATATGGCTATCATTTGAGGCTTCTTGAAGAATTGAGATTTGGAGCAGAAACACCTCCTCACCACAGGCTCAACATACCATACTTCCTGCTGCAATCACTGATAGACACAGGCATCAAGGTGAAAGAAGGAAATTCCCAACAGTTAGCTCATCATGGGTTAATTAGAATCCTTATACAAGATTCCCTCCAAAACCTAAGAATTCCTATACAATGGTTAGTTTTCAGAGACATGCAGGTAGAGGAAGAAATCAAAGCTTTCACATATGATGTTAGTCCTACTGTCAGTGAAGAGGATGAGGAAGAGACTAAAGTAGACAAAGAAGAAGTAGAGAAGGAAGAAGAAGAAACAGAAGGAGATGAAGATGAGATGGATGAAGGAGAAGATGAAACAGAAGAAAATGAGGAAGATGAAGAAGAAGAGGAGAAAGAGAAGGAGGATGATGAAGAAATAGAGGAGGATGTTAAGGAGGAAACTGATAAAGAATATCAGGATCTACAAGAGGAAGAAGAAAGGAAAGACATAGGTTAAGAAAGAAATGGGAAAGATGGGGGAGAAGGTAAGGAGGAGTCACTTAGGGTGTCCCCAGAACCCACTAAGAGAGAGCCAGTATCTGCCCTCAGTACTCTTAGCACCCCCATCAAGCAAAAAGGAAAAAGACAGAGGCAAACCCCCTTATATTTCAAGACAAGGAAAAGCACAAGAATAAGGCAGGGGAAACCAAAAACACCAACCAAAATTCCCATTGTGATTGAGGACTCACCTAAAAAACAGGACAAAATGTCCTCTCCTAGGCCTCCTATCACCTATATGAGAAGGCCTATGGCTAGATCCACCTCCTCCAAGGGAAAAGAAATCCTACAGGATAAACAAGGAGAATCTACAGGATGAAGAAGAATTCCTATAGTATACTCTGTTGAACCTACAAGAGACACAAAATTTGGAAAAGGAGGTAGGCCAATAGCAAGAAACTAAAGAAGAGGACCCAAAGTCAAAAGTACCTAGCCCCCAACCTAACCTTGACTCCTACTACAAGTTTATTGAAGGAGGTAGGGCCATTCCTCAAAAACTTGCTATTCCACTGTTCTTGGAGCTTGAGAAGGAGAGAGCCAAAACTCACAGATGGATGCAGATCGCCAAATCCAAGGGGGTGGAAGACATTGGACACGTGGAGGAGAATCTCAAGGAGATGGGCAGAGAGCTAAGTAGCTTGAGAGACAGAGAGGCCATAATGAAAATCAACTAGAAACAAAACATACATGGTTGAGAGGACAATGACAATAAAGAGAGAATCAATTGGCACGTATGGCCAATCTCTCTTTGGAAGCAATCCAGTGTAGGATTCCAGCTAAGTCCTATGCCTTATACCTAAAGTAATAGTGGTTGTAGTTCCAGATCAAGACCCTAGCACAAAGAGGCACCATGCCATTTTAGGACTACAGGCAATTCATTGATATTTGTGATAAGAGCACACAAGAATATAGGGCCAAGATGTCTGAGTTTTATTTGCACAACATTGCCTTAACAAACATGAATGTATGGGACCCTAATGCCAAGCTAGGAGCTTTATAGTTGATGGATTTGGAATCATGGATGAACCATGAGGAATCAAGGGCTACAGAGATGAAGAAGATATTAGCAAGAGAGAAAATTGAACCTCTTGTGATCAGAGCTAAATAGTCATATCCCATGGCCCTCATCAGTACCCATAATTTGATTGCAAATGATCCTCAACTTGCACCTAGGTATATTGCTACCCAAGAGCAAGAAATTTCACATTTTGAGGACATTTTCAGGCTGTTAGGGGATGATAGCATACATTCTTACCTAAGGAGATGGAACACATTTCCATACAGCTTAAAGATAAAATATTACCACTCTCCTCAAACATTGAGAGAAGCACTAAATAGGACACCCATGTCCAAGCAATCTATGCAAAGGCTGAAAGTCAATTGGATTGGCCTAAAACTCACTCCACCTCTACTCTTAGGAATGCTAGAAGGAAGGAAGAAAGAAGAAGAAAAGAGGTAGTGGGAGGAGATAGAAAGGAAATCAAGCTTCTATGAACAAGAAGAAGAAACCACAGCAGAGGCATGGGATGTCAAGGAGGCCACTAGAGCTATGAAGCATATGAATATTTATTGAGTTGCTCAGAGGATGAGCAACACTTTCAGTAGTGGGGTGATGATGAGCCTCATCATTGGGTAATTATATGGGCCTTAATTCACCTCCTAGCTTAGTCAAACCAACTTTTCTCACAACTTATTACATGTTTTTTATTATATTTTGTTTATGATATGAGTTAGAGTTGCATATTATGCCTAGTGGACTAATATGCATTGAATGCAGGATTGAAGGAGAAAATCAAGGAATTTTGGCAAATACTAAGGTTAAAACTTGAATGGGACAAGGGAGAGGGATTGTAGGAGGTAAATCCTCTTTATTTACTTCTCCCCCATTCGAATATTCCTCCATCCATCACACTAGCTCGGAGTGCAAGCAGCCAAGCCATGAGGATTAGAGGGCAACTGAGCAAGTGAGAGACAAAGAGCTATTTTATCTCGAGTTTGGGAGCTAAGCCTCCCTAAGTTTAATGAATTCATTGGGGACTTTAGTTGTATAAGTAGAGAGGCCTAGAGACTCATTATGATTTGAATTTTTGTTGCAAAACTCTAAGCTATTTTCGAGCTCTAGTGAAAGTTTTATTGATGTAATTTTATGTTTTGGTAATAAGAATGAGTTTTGTTTTGAGCCAGCACTGAGTTAAATCAAAGGGCTGAAGCTCTTGGGTTAGGGCCCAACCCTCGTATCCAAGGATCCTCTTTCTTGTATATGTATGTTTATATTATTCTCATAGCTTCATTGTTAATTTTCCTTTAGATGTGTTTTCATTGCAAGTAGTGTAGATTGGATTGTTTGTTTATTAGTTTGATTCCATTTGTGCCTTACTTCAGTAGCAGGTTAGTAGGGATAAAAGGAGTACCACAAGGTTGTCAGTGGGTTTCTTGGCCTCATTTCCTCCCTTTGGGATCATGATTTGAGGAAGGGACCCTTATGCAGCCCCAAAAACACAGATTTCTATTTCTTGCATAAGCTTTAGAGTTTACAGTGTTTAAGTTAGCATTTGATCAGTTTTTCAAACTAGGATTTCATTTCCATCTCTTCTATCTTCACTCTTGTTATAGATCTCATCCATGCTTTCATTCCTTTCAGCAACTTTCCTCATGCATCATGTAGGGAGTTAGTTCATTAATTCTGCTTTTCTAGCTTATGAGAATGCTTCTTGTTTACATAGATTTTTGGGAATTATATATGTTTTATGCAAAGTAGGTGCTTCAGAAGGAGACAAAGACTTCATAGCCTGCAACCACCTTCCACTCCATCCACCATAGTCATTCCTTGTTTTCACCATTGACTTCACTAGTTTCATCATTTTTCATAGAAATTCTTCCAAGCACATTGAGCTAATCCAACCATCCTCTATCTTTGATGTTGACTTCTGAGTGATCCTAGACCTTCCCTCACTTCATTCCACCCATATACCACCTTCCCTAAGCCTTACATCACCTCCAACACCTTCCATTTTTCTCTCGGCTGTATCCTGTAGGTTTCTAGTAAATCCTATAGGTTTTCCTGAAATGGCCTATTTTGAAGCTGAATTGAGGGAAAACCTCTAGGAAGTCACCAATAGCCTCCCAAGGGTCTCCCACACCATCCAAACATATCCTAACCCTTCTAGCCATTCTCCAACATCCTTAATTCACCTGCCACATCACCAAGAGAAATTAGTTTGCATACTTGATTTTGCATGAAAAGACAAAAAGACAAAAACATATTTATTTCAGTCCCTGTACTTGCACATTAGTGATGTTTGATGCTTCTTACTTCCATGCTTAGATAATAGCAGTTGGTTCATGTTAATTTAGAATTATTGCAAAGCATAGTTTCTTGGCAGATAATTAGGAAATGGTGTGATTTAGCATTGAATTTCAGTATTTTCCATTATTGTAGTAGAGTAGCTCTCCCTTAGAGTAGGTTTCCCTTTCTTCCATCAAGAAACCAAGCTTCTTATGACTCCATAGAAGTCTGGCTTGAAAACCCTAGTGGTCTCTCGCCAGCTAAACTGTGACAAAAGGAAAAACCATCACTTTTACTTATGTATATAGCACTATCACCTCCAATTTTGTACGAATCCCGGGTTGACAACATAAAGTTGGTAGCCCAGGAGTTACAATATTCTTGCTGCAATACTGGCGCTCGCCAGCCAAATTCTTTGCTATTCCCTTTGGATCATAACACCTGGTTGGAATGGTGGCTAAATTAAAAGCTTCAATAGGTTGGAGCTCCTTTTCTTCATGTGGATAATTTTCCAGAGTGAGCATCCCAAAAGACATAGGAAATTGGGGCCAAATTTTCTTGTTGGATTCTTCCAATGCTCTAGTGATTCCATAGCCAATGATTTGGTACGCCACCTCCCTACCTATGATTTTATCTGGGATGTATAGCGGTAAAACCTATGGGGGGAATGGATGCCTAGGACTCTAATATAGGTGAAAAGTTCCTCACCAAACCAATTCCCAATATTCTTGTCTTCCATAGCTTGCAGGGACATTCTAGGGGACTTAGTCTGGAATATAACCTCATAGATGGGAATAATAAAATTATGACAAATTTGATAAAAGTGATCAAAATAATTGCTTTCCAGGAGTATATTGTGGTAGATATGATGCAGTGTAGGATCAAAGAGTCCATTTCCAACCCATGGTTGGGAAGTCAAGGGAACAGCAAAGGGAATCCATTACATATGTTGACATGTAGAACAATGGGGTTTTGTTCTCAAAGGCGTTGTGGGAGGAGCGGAAGTTTATAATATGCTTGGAAATATTATTAGATCACATTGTGGCCCAGTTGAATATACATCCCTCAGAGGCCCCATCAATAAGAGGGAACCAATCTTCAAGAAATTTGGAGACTTTGGGGTATGCATATAAATTGTAGAGCATAACAACCACTTGACTGAAACGAGAAGCTAGAGGTCGATGGAATACTTACCATATTGTTCTTTCTTATGCTTGTTTGAGTCACTCCTCCATTCCCTAATTAACTTTGGTGGATCCTCATGCCTTTTACAGAACTCTGGCACACCCCCTTTGTCATAAGCATATTGAGGGTATGGTAATTGGTACATCCTTTGTAAGGCCTCTGCTATGAACAATATAATTATCATGCTATTTCATTTGTGAAACTTCCTCCCTGTAATATCCATTGTTTCAATCACACATATGACCATGTCTATGTATGGAAAGATCATAGGTCTTGCCCCAATCCTATTCATAAATGGATTGGCCGCATCTTGTGGGGTTGCTTCTAAGGTGGGGGTTTGATCATCAACGACTATTGTCCTGACAATCACCCGAGGACCTTCATCTTCTAAATATTTGTATATTTCCTCCCACAAGGAGCGATGAGCCTAAAAAATTCCCATGTTTTCATCATGCAATATCACCATTCATACCCTAAAACCCTAGGTCTTTGACCCGTTTCGTACCTTAATTCCATCAACTTGCTGCCAAATCACATTTTGTGTCTTCTTGTTGACTATCATTAGTTTTCTAGATATTCTATGATTAAAGATTATTATGCCATGATTTACTAATGATGGTTTCGCTAGGCTTATCATTTCATAGGGTTCCATCGCCAAGTTTCTTTACAAGCCAGTGGAGTACAGAAATGACCAATTTGGGGATTTGACACTTTTGACATGCTTCCGAAGAAACAGAGAGAGGTTATTATAAAAAATAATGTTTTAATACCCTTCCATATCCTTGATTTCACCTAGGTCACTCATGTGGGTCTCTAGAAGGAAATTCACAAATTTTCCAAAATCTGCAATAAGTTTCAAACTACCAACTTCCACCTCAGTTTCTGTGCAGGTGAAGACGAATGAAGAAAATAGGGCACATGGGTTTTTGTCCCAATATAGAAAATTGGGTATGCCTGCAACATTTTCTAAAATTTCTTACGGTTTGGGAGATACAGAGAGGTCTTTGAGGTCGATTTGTATAAAAATCAGGGAAAACTCGGATTTGTAAAATATCCAAACATCCAACTTTGGGCTCACTTTCTAAGGAGATGGAGTTGAATCAAAATATTCCAATACATGGGATTTTTCAAAAATATGGCCAGTTAGGTTCCATATGAAAAATTTACCAAAATACATTTTGGTTGAGGAGATCAAACCAACTCTTCATCACCAATTTGTGTAAAACTACAACAAACCCATATTTTTGTGATCTCTTCCAAAACTACAAATTCGTTTGGGAATTCAGTTTAAATGGCTTTTGTATATATATCAGAGCTCATAAAGGAGTACACAGAGAATACTATTGGTTAATTTTGAGAAAGTATACTCTGTCCAGGAGATGTTACAGTGATGTATATGATAATTGTAACTACATTTTTGAACAATAATATAATTTTGTTCCAGTGTTAAACTTCTTGTGAGTATTATGGTTTTGTTTTAAGTTTTTAGCCTTATTGAGTTAATTTAACTTGTTCCAAGAGTGGCAAGGGCCCACCACCACCTGGAAACAAGTTTTGCAACCAGTTTAGATCTTAGAACTGATTTTCTTAATTGATTCATAGTAGAAATATTGTGTGGGGAATTATTGTTTAGATTTTGAGTTAATAGATCAATTTTGTACTTAAATCTATATCGTGGTTTTGTGGATTAAAGTTAATAGAGTTAAGACTTATTCCTTATTTAACATAAACCAATCAAGGTTGTGCTAGGTAATCGCGCGACTTGTCACTGTTTCTTTTATGAAATTTTGTCATACAGGAGTGTTGATGAAATCTTGTTAACTTGAGTTTACAGTTGAACCTTGGGAAGCATTTAAAGCTTATACTCCTGGAATCTGATGGTTTCATGTTTATGAATGCTTAAGTTTCACATTTCTTGATTCATATATAATACAATGAGGGAAGGGATGAGTTAGAATTAAAGTTTGGTATGCGTTTACTATAGAATTTTCTGAGTGTTGTTATGACAATGGATTCAATTTTTTTCAGACTTTTATTTTAAGGATGACAATTTAAGATTTGATTTCCTAAGTTTTAATTTAGTTTTTAATTTGCTAAGTTTTAGTTTAAGATTTGACCTCCTAAGTTTAGTTTAGTTTTTAATTTAAAATGTCGTTTTTATTTAAGATCCAATTTCCTGAGTTTTAGCTTAAGATTGAGTTTTAGTTTAAGATTCGATTACTTTTTAGTTATATCAAAGTAGCATTTGCTTTGAATTTAGTTGGTATGGAAATAAATATAAGAGCGAATTTTCCTTATCAATACGAAGTAGCAGATCTGTGTGACCCGAGATTAGGAACAGAGTTCATGTTTCAATTACAATAGGCTTCTCTGTTTTGATTAACATCAAAATGGTGTGTCTGAGTAGATTATAGTTTCCTTTCCAACAAATGAGTGGTGTGTCCTTGTAGATTATAGTTTCCTTACCAGCAAATGAGTGGTGTGTCCTTGTATATTAGAGTTTCTTTTCCAGCAAACGAGTGGTAGATTAGAGTTCCCTTTCCAACAAATGAGTGGTGTGTTCCTATAGATTAGAGTTTGTATTTTTTTCCAAAAAAATGAATGATGAGATTAGAGTTTATTTTCCAACAGTTGAATGGTGTGAGTTCTTTTACAGCAAGTAACAAGTGTGTTCTTTCATAGAAATAAGTGTGATTTGAATTGTAGATTTTTGAGTAGTAGAACAGTTCCTTTGTTAATTAGTTGCTCACTTTGATTATGAGTGTTTTTAAATAGGTTAATTCGTTTTTCTAAAGAAGAAATAGAACTTAGATAGGCTTGTTCACTTCGGCATTATTGTGCTTAAAGAAAAGAGCAAATCAATCATTTTGTACTTAGACTGTAATTTTATTTCTCACTCTAGTTTAGGATTAGATGCTTTGGTCCTGTGTTACCTGCACTTGTGCCTCGAAGCTTACGAGTCCCGGATTGATAATTTAATTTGGAATTATTACACATATAATTCCCCAACAAGAAGTGGATTGCTTCTTTGGTGCATACTGTGTCCGAAAATAGTCCAACCCCAGGCAATTTTTCATCAATGGTTTCCCTAAATGGGCCAGTAGGTTGTTGCACAACCATTTTCAACTTTTCCTTAGCCTTCATCATGCCTTGATGATGAAGTAGGTGGAGTATTTTCTAAGTAAGGTGGGAGGATAGAGTGTTGTCAATATATAGAGGTATTTTTCTTTAGCAAGCGATCGATATGAGATGGCTACAAACTAATGGAAAGGATTGACACATAATTGTTTTCAAAATACGATTTGAATCACAATGGTAGGTGCATGGGGCACAATGTTTAGTTTACGAGGAGTTTTAGGAAGGAAATAAACTGATATGGCGGGGGGATACATGTGTCATAATTGAGTTGGGTGTAGGACAATGAAGAAAGGAAGATATATCGACTCATTTCCATGCTCGCTTGCCACACTCGCTTGATAATGGTCTCAACAGCGTAAATGGTCTCAATAGCGCAAATGGGATCATCACCCCAGAATCAATCATAACCGTTGATATGCATTGCTTACTCTGTTTACACTAAATTTCTGGGGGGTTGGTGTTGGCTTATCTGTCGCACTCGTTCATGCACTGGAGCTCCCTCTCGAGTGACATTGCTTTATGATATGCAGTGATCCTTTTAGTAAATTTTTTCTCTTTAACCATTGGTGTCTGTGACATGTGATAATTCACTGCCACTTGGTGGCTTCTCCTTGTTGGAAGCGGTACTTGTCACCGCTGAGCTGTGACCCGATATCTCATGCACCCTACCCCCTTAGAGACCGAAATCCCTACTCCCGCTAGAATGCAATTAGAGATGGGGTCTTGATCCTTCAGGATCTACCGATGGGATGACGTCATATTAGCGTTCACCAAGCCACATATCCAACTTCCAGTGAGAAGTTGTTGGCATCATATTTTCTCAATAGCGGATTGTCATTTGTATGCTAAATGATAAAATTCACAGTCCTTAACTATGAATAGTGAAATCCTGAACTCTTCTAGGATTAAGTTAGTAAATCGTTACAGGGATGCGAGGTCGTAGGGTTTAGGCCTCCAATATTTATTACAGGGTTATGTCAATAGATGACCCTTGGCTCCAACAATTGACAGATTTGTGGCCCTTTTATGATTAATTTCAAAATGGGCAGTGGGATTTCAAGGTTTTGGGTTTTCAACCTTTACGTCCTCCACTTTTCCATCTTCCTATTTTCATCCTAGTAGTTACTTCAAGAATTATTCACAAAAAATCTTCCTAAGTAATTTCATTGAGTATGCTCAATATGGCCCTTACGCTCACCCATTTCCTGAAATCTGGTCCAATTCTCTTCCATGTTCTACACCCCACTGCTCTGAGATGTAATACTTTAGGAAAACAAAAATGAGACTACAACAAATTCTCCAATTGGGGATAGTGTCTTTCTAGGAAGGCACTGAGAAATTATAGACTAGTAGCCTTTGTTGGGCATGGAGTCACAAATATGCATCCGAAACTAAAAATGAAAATGAAACACAACGATATTTACAATCACTCACTAGTATTTACAATGGAAGTGAGTACTTGATATTATTCTTGAAATTAATTCTTGATGTATTTCCTAATGACTGCCAACTCGAGCACTTTTCCATCCAGAATTTCCAATAGGAATGTATTGTTTCCTTTGGTCTCTACTATATTGAATGGTCCAAACCACAAGAGGTCCAATTTTCCATGATTTCCCTTGTCCTCCCTTATGAAATCCCACCTGAGCACAAGGTCCCCTAGATTGAAAATTATGTCTTTGACCTTTTTATCAAACATGCCCTTCATTTTATCCTGATATTTGAGTAAATTCTGATTCACCTGCAACTCAACCTACTGGTTTATCCTCTGAAGTAGAGAATTTGGATCCTCCTTTACATCATGAATTAATTTAGTTACTAGCATAACCAATTGTCTAAGAAAAGGTTTAGCAGTACCATATATTAGCTCAAATGGTGATTACCCAGCAGAACTCTTTGTTGTGACTTTGTTTTCCAAAAGAACAAACTTAAGTTGGGAATCCCAGTTTTTCTTGTTATTTGCAATAATTTTCTTTAAGATTCTGACCATTGTTTTTCTTGATGACTTAGCCAAGCCATTACCTTGTGGATAATACATGGTGGAGTAACCAAGAATAAACTTGTACTTCTGACATAAATCAACAAGCTTTGTAGATTTGAATGCCTAGGCATTATCAGTCACTATCTTCTTCGGACATCCACACCTGGAAAAAATGTTTTCTTCTAGGAACTTCATGACAACTAAATCAGTTGCAACCCAGGTAGGGATGGCTTCAACCCACACTTAAGTGGCTGTCAAAATCCATTTATCCTGCGCACTCGAAGGTGGGTGAATCTCTCCTATGAAATCTTTTCCCTATTGCCTAAATGGTTCGTCAACAAAAAATGGAATCAAAGGCAATTGAGCCAACTTTTCTTTTTAACAAACATTTGACATTTCCTGAAAACTCTTACCATTTTGTAAACATTAGAAAACAAGGTAGGCCAGTAGAAAACAACCTTCAGAATTTTATGTGTTGTAGCCTTCCAGCTGTAATGTCCTGCACAAGCAAAACCATGGTATTCATTAATATTCTCATATATTTCTTCTTCAGTTAAGAACAATAGCAATATACAGCCAGAGTCCTTCCAATAAAGTTGACCATATGTTATTACATACTTCTGGGCTTTCATCCTCAGAGTCCTATATTTTACTTTTTCCAAGCCAACTGGGTAGCTGAGAAGTAATAGGTAGTGGAAGATGCCTTTGTATCACTCTGAAAAAAGGTATTTATAAGTGATTTTGTTATTTTTCTCATTGGATTGATTCTCCCCATGTACCACATTTGGACCCAGAGTCTCGGCCAACAAATTAATCCCCATTTCTTGACAATTTTCCTCTGATAAAATCTTAGCCAAACCCCGCCCCTTTATCAGTTTGATTGGCTTTATATCCATATCATACTCCTCGATTTTTTCTATCCATTTGCCCCTTTTTCTTTCATTGTCTTCTTGTGTAAGATTGTCCTTCACAACTATTGTAGGTGCATACACAATGATGTTTTACTATAAAACATAAGTCCCGAAGGCTTTCACAACCTTAACAAATGTATATGCTTATTTTTCCAAGATATCATACTTCAACTCTACGTCTCTTAGTACTTGGCTGAAAATGCTACTGATTGCTCTTTCTCTTCTTCATTCGTTTATATTAATACAACTGCTACAATATTGGGGGATGCAAAGGAGAATATGATAAAAGACTTCTTGTAATCAAGGTTGGCTAAGACCAGAGCTTCTCCAAAGGCTTTCTTAATTCTGAATAAATAAATAAATAAATAAATAAATATTTTTTGGCCTCCACAATCCATTTGGCTTCTTTGTCCTTCCTCACCATGTCTGTAATCTTCTTTACAATCTCAACATAATTTGGCACAAACCTTCTTAGGAAGTTTATCCTCCCTAGGAAAACCTATATCTCCTTTTTTCTCCTTGGCAAAGGGATAGTATTGATTACTTCTACCCTCTTGGGGTCTATTGACCACTCCATGTCAACTAACCCATAGCTGTACATTTTTTTGCGCATGGATTTCCATCATGTCTGAGGACTCAGATGATCCACAGATTCATCATTATCAGCTATATGTACATTGGAGTTTTGTAAACTCATTCTGAATTTTGTAATCTAAATGATCCTAGTAAGACAAATGTATGTAACAACCTAGGTAAATTTATTTTTCTGATGGTGATTTATATCCTAGGAGGTTTTTAGTCTCACTGATTCATGTATATTTATAACATGAATGATCGACAGAGTTGTTTCCTCCAGCCTCACCCCAAAGTTAGGGTGGATTTTGTCGTCATCATTTTAAATGAGTCCTAGTATTATTTATCGAGTCTCTATAAAAGTGATTTGGGAATAATTTTAACTATTTGGTTAGATTATTTTATTACAAGTCAATTAGTCTATTAGATCATATTTTGTATTGCAGAAATGGGTAATTATTGAGGGTCTATAACAAACGAGTGTTCCCCCTTCATGGGTTAGAAATATAATATTTCATGTAAAAAATATTTAGTGCATGGTCCCTCATAGTTAGACGCCATAGATAAATAATAGAGGGTTTTTAAAATTAATAATCCCCAGTCAATTAATTAAAATTTCTGGCTAAAATAAATTAAAATACTAAAGCTAGAAATTTAATTAATTTAGGTCCTAGGAAAGAATAAATTCTCCAACATTTAAAATTCATGGGTTTTAAAGTTTTTAATTTTTAGAGGTCCCTGACCAAGGGAATATTGAAAATTTCAAGATATTTTGAACCATTGGGCCATAATACTTAAGTCAAAGTCAACTATTTGCGAGAATTAACTCCAAATAATAATTTTTTAATTAATTAAAAGGAAATTAAAAGTGAATTCGAAATTTCCTCAAAAAGTAAATTTATTTCAACGATTATGATTAAAAGGTCACTTGATCTTCATCAATGGTTGAGATTTATTTGACAAGGATCAAGCCTACTAGTTGTTGGAGAATTTTTCTATAAATGAGAGGCCTCTCTCCATTATTTGGATCTAATTTCTGAATCGTGTACCTGCTCTAAGAAAGCTCTTGTAACTTTTTTATTAATAAAACGCAAAAAATTTGGGCTTTCAGATCGTGGTGTTTCTCTTTCAGATTTATGTGGTAATATTGTTCTTAATACTTTGTTTCGTTTATTTGCATTTATTAGTTAATATCCTTTGAAGATTGATCTATGTACAGGGATCTTGCACAAATTTCTGGGTTTTTAGAATATCATTCTGATTTGATAAAAGTAGCAGGTATCTCTATTTCTTGATGATTTTATGATCATTTTTAAATCTCTATTAATGTAACAATCAGATCTAAGTGTGCAGAAGTTATCATTCAAGATCTGGGCATTTATGGAAGTCCTCAGCTGGACCAACTGACTCTTAGTTTGTAGAATATAAAAGAGTCCACTATTTTTTTAATTTCTTAAGTCATTTTATAAAATATTTTACTTGCAGGGTTTTTCTTGGGCTTGTGCCTCTTTAAAATTTCAAATTTATTTCTAAATATTGTGCAAAAACATGTTTAAATCTAGCTAATAAAGGGATTTTATCTATAGATCGTTTAGACCTATAGAGTATTATTGTAGATTTGTAAATATCAAATTTTTTAATTCACTGGGGATTTTTGTATTTCATATTTTTGTATATACATGCTTTGGGGTTTTCTGTCTTTTATTTGTGCAGGAAAAAATATGGAAATTGCTAGTGAATTTTGTGGATTCTAGAGAGAGATCTAAGCCCCAGAGAGCATCTTCATTTTGTTTTCAAGTTGAATAAAAATTGCAAGAAGATCATGGCCATCTACGACCTCCTTACGGTCTCCCATCATTCTCCTTTCACCTTCCTTCATCACTAAATTTTATCCATAAATTTCCCTAAAAATTTTAACAAATTTTAACAAAAAAATTCTAAGTTTGGCATTTGCATTGGAGAATTTTTGGTGACTTGGGCAGCCCACCTTCAAGTGTCTTCAAGCCCCGAAAAGATGACTAGTGCACATCCTCTAAACCCTTACCTCTTTCATTGATCTAATTGAAAACAAGATTAATACTGGCATAAAATTTTAGTTATCTAAAATTTAACAGCAAATTAGTTTGCATCTTTCACTGCATTACATTTTAGAAATATAATTACTTTAAAAAACTTTTGCATGTTATTTTCTGAATATTATTTCATTCTTTTTCCAGTATTTTTCTGAGTTTTTAGATCAAATACATCAATAGATTAGAAATAATTAAACTCAGAGATTTTCTGAATTGTTTTTATCAGTTTGTCATTTAAAATTTTCTGTTGTTATACATAGAAAATTCTGAATATTGCATGGTTACAAGACTGTTGTTTTAGAATATATTGTTTGTTTTCTGAGTTTTTATATCAAATACATCAATAGATTAGAAATAATTAAACTCAGAGATTTTCTGAATTGTTTTTATCAGTTTGTCATTTAAAAATTTCTGTTGTTATACATAGAAATTTCTGAATATTGCGTGGTTACAGGACTATTGTTTTAGAATATATTGTTTGTTCTAATGACCTTGATTGAGTATTTCATACAAATGAATTTTTGAATTTAAAGGTGTTTTATTTCAGCATTTTACATTTCAGTTCATTGTGCATTTAAATAATTATTTGTGCAGATTTTACATTTTGCAGTGCTGACATAAATACCTTTCTAAGCCTTAAATTAAGTAACATTTAAGACATTTCAAAAATAATTTTAGGCCCTCATTAACTAAAATTAACCAAGTCCATGCATTTCACATAGTTTTAAATTTTTCATTTACATATGAGACAGTCGAGTCTTTTTAGTAACAGTTTCCCATCCTTTACTTGACCCTTATTTTCTTCACAAGATAGTTGACTCCACAAGGCACTGGTATCACTTACTTCAAATCATTTTGAATCCTTAAAATCTTGCGCAATCGAAATCAAGTATTGGTTGCTTAGTTGTGTCTCCCAGGTTGGTTGGTTCCCAGCTAATCTTTTTTTTTTCCATTTCCATACGGTCTACCCCCCTTAGTCTGTTATTGGGAGACAACTCAAACGGAGTGATTAAGGATCAGTGTGACAACCCCTGATCTGAGTCATTGTCATGGTGCCTAGACATTCTGTGTGATAACATTTTTTGGCGTCGTTGCTGGGGATAGAGTTTTTTTGTCCTCGGTCCTCAAAACATTTTATCTAATCTTCTAATCTTTTTCGCCATTCATTAGCCCATTAAGTGGCACAACATTTTTTGGCACCATTGCCGAGGACCAATTTATTGGACCTTGGCTTTATGACATTCATCTTCATATTTTCAATCTTTTAATAATTTCTTATCCCATCAACGCCACATTTTCTGGCGCCATTATATTTCTTCATATTTTCATCACCTTATATTTCGTCTACACTTTTAGCACCTGGACATTTCGATTGGTTTCCTGTTTAGGTGGTGACTCCATTTATTCATCCATTATTTCTCATACAAGAAAACTTCCCTGATATCCATCTTCTTCTCCCTATCTAACCTTTCAGTTTTTTCCTTTTTGGATCTTAGAGCTAGATTCATGTTCAAGTGGTGACTCCACTTTTTTCATTTCTTACAAAAATTTCTACTAGAAGCTTGCTTCTTGTGGATTTCTTGATTTTCTTGAGTAGGGGTCTCTCTCTAGCATCCATTTGGTCCCTCTTTATCCCTTTAAGCAAGTCATCATGGATGACTTGTTTGCCTCTTATCATTTTACTAACTTTCTTCATGATACACCAAAATAGGCCATTCATAAATTGCCTTTGTTCTCGGGTGGTGATTCAACCACTGCTAGAAATCTTCTCTCTAAGGTTACTCATATAATAACCAGATAGTGTCTTCCTTCACAATATAATCATGAATATGTCAAGATGCATCTATTTGTCTTTTCTTTAGAAGGTGATGCTTTGTATTGGTTTCATAATTCTTCTGAGGATTCTTTCACTTCTTTAAACTACATCATCAATGCTTTTAAAGATAGATATGGAAATCAAAGTGGCTTGCTTTGTGCCCCTAATACTATGAAAAATGATGAAAGTGATCTTATAAAGAACCCAACTATCAACAAAAGAATTCAAGACAATTCTCCATATCAAAATATGCCATATTGTAGGCATTGTGAATGTTCTCACGATGAATCCAATTGTATTGTTGCAAGACAAATCCATGATAATGGAAAAGAAGAAACAAGTTGTCAAATCAATATAAACAATGAAAAGGGAAATGATAAGCGTCTTATTAAAGAACTAAAGTAGTTAGTAAAAAACATGGAGCTTAATCAAGTAAAATTTATATCTGATTACGCCAAGGATATAAGAAATTTATACACCTAAATAGAAAAAAGTGATGAGGAGATAGAAATCATGAAAATTAATCACTCCAATCACATAGCCATTGTAGTAAAAACATGTGCTCAGAAGATGGAGGCTATGAGGACTGACATGCAGAATCATCATGAGAAAGAAATGAGTACTATTCAAGTAAATCATAACATAATGATGAAGGACATGGACGATGGTCATAATATCTTCAGAATAGATTGTTAGCCATGGAGGAAAAGCAAGTGCAATTAATGAAAGATATGGAAGCTAGTCAGATATGTTTTCAGAATAAATTATTGACCATGGAGGAAGGCCATGCCAAGGAAATCAATGATATGAAGGTTGAACACTCTAACTAGATTGATGCCATCAAAATTGAAAAGACCACTCTTCAAGATAAGTTGCAAAATATGAAAAATGCACAAATTCCAAGATTTCACATTAGACCAAAGCACAAAGGGTTTGTCACGACTCGTAGATCTCCTAGTCCACTGAATAATTTCCCATCTCATCGCAAGGAAATTAATTTTCCCATTAAGGACAAGTCAACTTTGGTTAAGGAAGATTGAGCTTATGTACCACCATTAACAAAGTATATTCAGAATAAGATTGGGCATACTTCAGATTCTTCAGATCGTTCATCCAAACATCTTCAAGATCAGGACAGGAAATCTATAGTGGTCTCATTTTTGACATCACAACCCACCCAAAAGAATAGAAAAGTAGAAGGAAGCGATTTGATGCATCTGATGGCTGAGAGAAACTTGATTTTCAGATAAGACATAGTCCTACGATATGCAGGATCGGGCATGGCACATCCATAAAGAAACCAACAGATTTGCCAAAAAGCAAGCAAATTCTTAGTATGTACTATTTTTAGCACATCTGATGCCATGGGGCATCCTTTGTATTGTATTTCTAACCCTACACCTTGCCATTTTAGCATTTTATTTTTGTTTTTAGATTAAGTTTACATTTCATGTTTGTAGAATTATTACAGAGCTTCTATTTGATATATTATTATATGTTGATTTTTTGGATTATATTAGGATGGACGTTACGTATGTCATTCTGTGTTTTTTTTGGGTGTAGATTATGGATTCTCACATTCCTTCGATGAAGCAACATGTCCCCAAGTAGAGCTATATGTTGACCACTCCATGTAAACTATCCCATAGCTGTACATTTTTTTCACACATGGATTTCCATCATGTGCGAGCACTCAGATGATCCACAGATTCATCATTATCAGCTATATGTACACTGGAGTTTTGTAAACCCATTCTGAATCTTGTAATGTAAATGACCCTAGTAAGAAAAAAGTATGTAACAACCTAGGTAAATTTATTTTTTTTATGATGATTTCTATCCTAGGATGTTTTTAGTCTCGCTGATTCATGTGTGTTTCTAAACACAGATGATTGACAGAGTTTTTCCCTCTAGCCTCACCCCAAATCTAGGGTGGATTTTTTCGTCAACATTTTAAATGAGTCCTAGTGTTATTTATCGAGTCTCTATAAAAGTGATTTGGGAATAATTCTAACTATTTGGTTAGATTATGTTATTACAAGTTACTTAGTCTACTAAATCATATTTTGTGTTGCATAAATGGGTAATTATTGAGGGTCTATAATGAACGGGTGTTCCCCCTTCATGACCCCTCATAGTTAGACACCATGGATCAATATTAGAGGGTTGGAAAAATTAATAATCCTCTCATGAGTCAATTAATTAAAATTTCTGACTAAAATAAATTAAAATACTAAAGCCAAAAATTTAATTAATTTAGGTCCTAGGAAAAACTAAATTCTCCAACATTTAAAATTCCTGGGTTTTAAAGTTTTTAATTTTTAGAGGTCCCTGACCAAGGGAATATTGAAAATTTCAAGATATTTTGAACCCTTGGGCCATAATAGTTAAGTCAAGGTCAACTTTTTGCGGCAATCAACACAAAATAATAATTTTTGAGTTAATTAAAAGGAAATTTAAAGTGAAATTTAAATTTCCTCAAAAAGTAACTTTATTAGATGATGATTAAAATATCACGATCTTCATCAACAGTTAAGATTGCTTTGACGAGGATCAAGCCAACTAGCCGTTGGAGAATTTTTCTATAAATGAGAGACCTCTCTTCATTATTTGGATCTGATTTATGAATCGTGTACTTGCTTTAAGAAAGCTCTTGTAACTTTTTCTGGTTAATAAAACACAAAGACTTTGGGGTTTCAAATCATGGTGTTCCTCTTTCATATTTATGTGGTAATATTGTTATTAATACTTTGCTGCTTTTATTTGCATTTGTTGGTTAATATCCTTTGAGGATTGATATGTGTATAGTAATCTTGCACAAATTTCTGGGTTTTTAGAATATCATTTTGACTTGATAGAAGTGGTGGGCATCTCTATGTCTTGACGATTTTATGATTGTTTTTAAATCTATATTAATATAATAATAAGATCTAAGTGTGCAGAAGTTATCATTCAAGATTTGGGCATTTGGGGAAGTCATGAGCTAGACCAGCTGACTCTCAGTTTACAGAGTATAAAAGAGTCCGCTATATTTTTAATTTCTGAAGTCATTTTATAAAATATTTTAATTGCATGGTTTTTCTTAGGCTTGTGCCTATTTAAAATTTCAAGTTTTTTTCTAAATATTGTGCAAAAATTTGTTTAAATATGGCTAATAGAGGGATTTGATCTGTAGAACTATTAGATCTGTAGAATATTATTGTAGATTTGTAAATCAAATTTTTTAATTCATTGGAGTTTTGGGTTATTTCATATTTTTGTATATACGTGCTTGTGGGCTTTTTGTCTTTTATTTGTGTAGAAAAAATTAAAATAAAATAAAAATAAAAATAAAAATAAAATAAAAATAAAAAAATAAAATTACAATTATTTTTGTGGATTCTGGGAGAGAGATCTAAGCTCCAAAAGAGCATCTCCATTTGTTTTTACGCTGAAGAAAAATTGTTAAGAAGATCGTGGGAAAAAAAAATTAGAGCCTTCAGGCCTTGTGTTGGCCATCTCCCACCTCCTTACGAACTCCACTCATTCTCCTTTCAACCTCCCTTTCTTCACCCTCCTTCATCACTAATTTTTCTCCATAAATTTTCCTAAAAAAATTAACAAATTTGAACAAAAAAAATTCTCAGCTTAGCATTTGCATTGGAGAATTTTTAGTGACTTGGGCAGCCCATCTTTAAGTCCCTTCAAACCCCTAAAAGTCGATTGATGCACATCCTCTAAACCATTACCTCTTGCATTGGTCTAGTTGAAGCAAGATTAACACTGACATAAAATTTTAGTTATCTAAAATTTAGCAACAAATTAGTTTGCATCTTTCACTGCATTACATTTCAGAAATATAATTACTTTCAAAAACTTTTGCATGTTATTTTATAAATATTATTCACTGTTTTTTTAAGTAATTTTCTGAGTTTTTAGATCAAATACATCAATAGATTAGAAAGAATTAAACTCGGAAATTTTCTGAATTTAGCATATATTTAATTTACATTTTTACTACTGTATAATTGCAAAAATAGAAGTTAGCTTTATTAACTTTTGTAAACAAAATTCTGAAAATTGTTTTACTATTGTTCAGTAGTTTATTTCTAAGTTTTTTAGAACAAATACATCAATAGATCGGAAAGATTTAAACTTAGAAATTTTCTGGATTATTGTTATTAGTTTGTCATTTAAAAATTTTCTATTGTTATACATAGAAATTTATGAATACTGCATGGTTACAGGACTGTTGTTTTAGAATATATTGTTAGTTTTAACATTTGATGTAAGAGCATATTACTAGGCTGATATTTCATTAATGTGATCTAAGTTTAAAACATTTAGTTTAATTTCTAAAGTTCGTTTGTTTTTTACATGCTTATGCAAGTAGGACTAATCTAGTTTTACTTATGAATCTAATGATCTTGATTAAGTATTTCATACAAATGAATTTTTGAATTTAAAAGTGTTTTATTCCAGCATTTTACATTTCAGTCCATTGTGCATTTCAATAATTATTTGTGCAGATTTTACATTTTGCAGTGCTAGTATAAGTACCTTCTTTCACATTTAGATCACCACCTTTCTAAGCCTTAAGTTAAGTAACATTTAAGAGATACTTCAAAAATAATTTTAGGCCCTCATTTAACTAAAATTAACTAAGTCTCTACATTTCACATAGTTTCAAATTTTGCATTTGCATATGAGACAGTAGAGTCTTTTCAGCAACAGTTTCCCATGCTTTACTTGAACTTTATTTTCTTTGCAAAATAGTTGACTCCACAAGGCACTGATATCACTCTCTTCAAATCATTTTGAATTTTTAAAATCTTGTGCAATCTAAAACAAGTATTGGTTGCTTAGTTGTGTCTCCCGGGTTGGTTGGTTCTTAACTAATCTTTCAGTTTTACATTTCCATAAGGTCTACCCCCTTTAGTCTTCTATTGGGAGACAACTCAAACGAAGTGATTGGGGATCAGTGTGACAACCCCCGATTTGAGTCGTTGTCACAATGCCTAGACATTCTGTGTGACAACAGGATCAATTCTCACTCCTTCCTTTGAGACTATATGTCCTAAGAGCTTTCCTTCACTGAGAGAAAATTGTGACTTCTTTGGGTTCAAAGATATTCCATACTTCCTACACTTCTCAAAGATGTGTTGTAATGGTGCAAATTATCTTCATCATATTTTGAGAACACAATTATGTCATCTAAGTAAATCACCACGAAATTATATTTTTCCTCAATAAACGCTATATCCATCGCTCTTTGGAAAGTAGCTCCAACATTCATGAGACCTAAAGGCCTTCAGGCATACATGAATTTGCCCCATGGGTGGTAAAAGTCGTTTTCTTGTGATCTTTAGGATGTACAACAACCTGGTTAAACCTTGAAAACCTTCAATCAAAGATAATCTCGATGATCCCACCACTTTCTACAAAACATAATCCATCTTAGATAGTGGGTAGTTATCCTCTAGGGAGGCCCTATTCAGATTTTTGAAATCCACACCCAACATGATATCTCCATTCTTCTTTCTGATAGGGACCAGATTAGCCACCCAATACGAATATCTCAATTGTACAATGATTTTATCCTAGAGCATTTTCTTGATTTATTTATCTATCAAAGGGAGAAGCATAGGATTGATGTGCCACAATTATTTCTTATGGGGTTTCATGTCATGCTTGAAGGGTATATTATGTTGAATGATGTTGATATCATAATTTTTCAAATCATCATAAGATAAAGAAAATATATCAACATACCTTTTGAAAAGGTCGAGATATTTGTACCCATATCTCCCTAGAATCCCTTTAGCCAACTTAATTAGCTTGGTTTGTTGATATGTGCCAATATTACAATCTTTAGTATCATCTTCAGCCTCCTTCTTATCTATTTTAACAACCACATCATTAGCATTGAACAATCTCTCCAATGGGAATAATACTTTTGGGATTGTGTTCCCCTTGAGTTGGAGAATTTTTTCCAAACTACAAATTCTTCCCAATGTAATTGTTGCTTGGTAGCTTCCATCTCCTCGAGGCCTTCGCCCTCCTAGTCTCTGACAATATTTGAAAACTCCCCGATCACTTCCAAAAATATTTTGTTCTAATCTTCATCTCTAAATACCTGCCAATATTTTATATTGTCAGGCACTAAGGGTCTGTGCCTAATTTCAAATTCATATCTCAGCAGGATATTTTGGGGGGGTCTGAAAGAACTGGCTATTGTAGCCAAAGAATCTTCCATCCTACTGCAATCCCTAGGAAAGAATTGAATATTAAAGGTGAGAAAGAAATTTTCAATTAGATCCCATACCTCATTTCTATAAGACTTCAGTTAAGGATGTTTGGTTTGGCACTAATTCCTGGCCTATTTGACAATTAGCTCATAATATCCAAAGACCATTAAACATTCAATATTTAAATTTTTATCATCTTGTAAACCAAACACCAAGGCCTCGTACTCAACAATGTTGTTTGTAGCATCAAATTCCAATTTTTATGCAAGAGGGATGATGTTATCCTCAGTGGATTTCGAGAACACTCCTACTCCATTTCCTTCTTTGAAGTAGGCTCCATAAAAGTACAACTTCCACGTACCATCATCTTTTGTTTGCTACAAATTAACTTGTGTAGGATTATCCATTTGGGTGTCCTTCATAACTTGATTTTCCATTTCTAACATAAAGCATGAAATATATTTTTCCAGGACGTATACTAGAG
This sequence comes from Pinus taeda, assembly GCA_000404065.3. Lineage (NCBI taxonomy): Eukaryota > Viridiplantae > Streptophyta > Pinopsida > Pinales > Pinaceae > Pinus > Pinus taeda. The sequence continues at coordinate 49,399 of APFE031369529.1, read as the reverse complement.
AGTTACTAGAATTATCTTCTTTTGTTTCTTTCTTTACGAACCTGGATTCTTTATATAGTTTGCGCTCTTCTCCCCCAAATAATGGAGTAATGGCATATGTAATGTCTAATTTAATAGAACATCCCAGTTTCATTCCTCGTGATCTAGAGAGGAGCATACCAAATCTCGCAAGAATATCTGCTACAACATTATCCATCACTACACTCTTCATAGGAATCTCGACCAGATTGACAACCAAGTCTTTGATCATTACCAAAAACTTGACTCTTTTGGAATCAAACTATGAGAGGCTCCTAAATCAAGCATGCAATTATGCAACAATAAATTATGATCACTAGGGTGACACAAAATGCAGGAGTGGAAGGGTTGTGCTCCTCCACATGAGGACCAAACATGACTACAAGCCTTTGTTATTGTAAATTAATAATTTCTTAAGATGAATCAATGAGAGACACATCCAGGAACTGAGAAACTTGTTTTTTATAATTGGGTTGTTTTAATAGTTTAGTCAAAGGAATAGATATCTTAACCTTATCTAAATCATTTTTCATACTGAAAATGGAAGGATTCCTATCAACTCTAACTGTGTCAACTGGTTGGTTGATTTCTTGATGTATTGGCTTTGTTTGCACTGGTTTTTGCTCTGGATTTGAGACTTCAGACTCAGAATTATTGGAGTGGGAGACTTATTCTCTAGGGTGTGGAATAAGGTTGATAGTTTTTTTCCTTTAATCATTTGGTTTTGGGGAAGCAGGTTGAGCAGTTTCTTCATTTTTATCCTACACCTAGGGTCTTTTCCTGAACCTCAAATCATGCTTCTTATGCAACTAGGCTTGCATCAAATCAGAAAAATACTTATAATAGGAATTTATCTCCTCTTCATCCAAGGGGCCATTCTTATCACCATCTTCTCCTTCTCGTGCTCCTATCTCATTCTCTTCTTCTATGAGAGAAGAAAATTGGTTCTCCTCAACTTCAATAGTGTCTTCAATTTTTTCTTCAGGATCATCCTCTAAATACAGGGGAGGGTGAATTTGATCTTTTTGGTCCTTCCTCTTTCTTTGAAAAAGTTGCAAAGGGGGTCCCATATATTGGGGATTGAAGTTTTTTCTAGGCCCTTGTTGGATTTTTCATGAAGGGTTTTTGTTTTCCAGTTCCAGTTTCACCAATTTATTTGAAAGGTTCCTTATCAATTTATTCATTTCATCTAATTTCTGTTCTTGAGCTTCTTTTGCTTGGATAGAAGAGTTGGCCTCTTCTTTTCCCCTTCTCTTATCACCATTTTTCCCCTTTCCTTTACAATTTCCTGTAGATGGGAAGTTTGTCTCAACCTCAAGAGAATTAGATTGGATCTGGTCGAGTGTGCAAGATTTCCTATCTTTGAGAGTAAACCCAAAATCTGGCTCAAACACTCCAGCAAAGACCACCTTATTTTTTTTCTGTGGAGGTTTAATCTCAAGAGGAAGGCTATTATAGAGTTATTAAATCTTTTTATAAATTATGGTACATCCTCATTATGTTTTTCTTTATTGCATTGAACTCGGTGAGAAAGTAGGTCCCATGGTCCTTCTTCTCTTGCCATTTTTGCATGAAAGTGTTCCCCAATTCCTCCTAAGTATTAATTGAGGCATTGGTAAAGTCTTAAACCATTTTCTAACCTCCCCAACTAGTGATTGAAAAAATAATCTTAGGACTACATTCTGGTGCTCTACGTTCAAATTTTTAGCAAATGCACAGAAAACGTCAATATGTTTTTGGGCTTAAATATCATCTTCCCCAGCGAATCTAGGCATGAGCTTAAGATAATATTGAGGCATTCCATTCAAAAGTTGTTGCAGATTGAGTGGAGTGTATCTGCTAAGTAGAAAACCATGGACGACCATAGTTTTCAATGGAGGAAAGAAAATATTTGTTGCAGGGTCGGGCCAAAAGGTTGGATGAAGGACATTAGGTAGGATTTGGTGTGAGATAGCCAGGTCGGGTATGATATGGACTAGTTATGAAGATGTCTCTTACTTCTTGAATTTCTGGGAAGGTATGACATATAAATAGATAAAAAATAATAGAGTATTCTTCATACTTAGGCCTCATGAAGTGAAGGTCAGATGGAGGAAAGCACTCTTCTGAAAACTCCAAAACTCGAGATGAGGTCTCAGGGTATTTTATTTCTACTTTTTGTGAGCTAGAAGATTAGGCTTCTGAGGGAAAAACCATTAGATCTAGAATTCTTAGAGTTCTTTCTCTCCAAATTCTCCTGGAGACAACCTCTCTAGGTCAAATACATGAGGATTTTTATGCTGTGAGGTATTTGAATGAGTATGAGGCCTCCTAAAATCCAAGATGACCAACTTAAAAGCTTTACAGTGGAGTCGCCAAGGTGAGAGATATCAACCCACACTTCCTTTGTTCACCGAACAAAAGGAATGTGAAAATGTATATATCCAGTGGAGTATATTTAAATTCATTCCCTGGGAATGACGCCAAAATATGTTGTGGCTCCTAGAGACAACCCCCAAGTTTACAGAGAGGTCAGTGCCTAGGATATCCAAATTTTAGTTCAAATAAATCTTTATCACACAAAGGTTTTAAGAGTATCAGAAAATACCAAATTGGTTCAATAATCACACTCAAACACCAAACACATTATACATATTGTTCAAAAGTAGTAACACTCAACCATGGTGGCCTACACACAAGTAGTGAATCTTTCTTAATTGTCGTAGTACAGGTAAGTGTAGAAATAAAGAAAGAATTCTAGTGAATAGGGCTAATTAATAGAGTCATGTGCATTTAACTTCACCAAAGTGATGTATAGACAAAGGAATGAGATTAGAAACCATGGACCATGAATTATGGATTTCAATCTTACATTTGTAGGTACCATCTTCCAAACCATGACATAGATAAATCTGGCATACAAGATTTATTTCTAGTTGCTACAATTACATGATTTCTAAGAGGAAAGAAACACATATGAAAATGATACATAGAGAGAAAACACATACTCCACATAAAAATGCTTGGAATCACCATAAACTTCTTCATTATACTTTTAGAACAACATACATGTCTTTTCCTCTCAGCGAGTAGCCTAATTTGCAGAAATAATGGTCTCTTGAATAGAAAATTGAACCCTTTAAATGAGTTCCCTCCTCCCTCTTATATGGAGATTCATGAAAAATATAGTTACAAAAATATCTCCTTAGTGCTACAACTGGCTAAACTAATCAGTTGTGCAAGCATGCCTAAGGCCTAACTATTATAATAATTACATAACAACTTGATGCCATCTTGAAAATAAAATATATACAAATCACCAAAATGACAGGGATATGACATGATTCCAGATCAGAAGAGATCCTCAATGTCGGCTTGCGTGATCTTTGGAGGTGCTCCCATGCTCCACTATCCACTTTCCCCATGATTTTTGTAGGTTGAGTAGCATCGCCAACTCAGGAGGAGATTGAGGCTTGATCTGCATTTGACTACTGATTATCACTCCCCGTAATAGTGGTAACATTTGTGTACATATATTGATGAGTGATTTTAGGACCAACCAATTGGCATGAGGTTTAACCAAAAAGTTCCAATTGACTTCAAAATCAATCTTTCTTGGCTAGTTGATCCTCTCTATGAAATCAATTCCCTATTCAAGCCACTTTCCTCACAGGCTCTCTATATGTGGTAAGGAGTCTCTAGGAAAGCTAGAAATAAGATTTGACTCAAGTAAGGAGTCATTAACGGATTCCACTAGGGCATTACACATCTCCCGCACATCACCGATAAGATTTTTAATTGGTTGTATCTGCGCTTTCCATCCTTTTAGGATAATTGATTTGTGCATTGGATCAACTTTTAGAAAATCATTTTTTCTTCCATCAACACTGTCCTGACACTCCAACATCTCATTTAGGTCCTTTTTAGCTTGATCAAAATGTGGCATCATATCTGCTAACTCATATGTCAAATTATTCCCCATCCTACATTGTTCTTGTATCAAATTCATTCTCTTACAAAATAATTGTTGTTGTCTCCACAACCTTTCATTCAAGTCACTAGCCTCCTACTTGAAGTCTTTCAACAAAAGGATTCCTCCTTTAATTTCTTTATCTTTTGTTGGGATCCTCATAGTTGTTCATCCTTGGATTTTATTTCCTCTACGTGCTAAATATGGAGAGAATCAAGCTGCCTTTAGAGACTTGCTAGAGTAGTTTCCCTCTGATCTAGTTGTGCTTGCTAATGAGTGCTCGGTTGTTCCTCTTTGTCAATTAATGCCTACTCCAAGGATGTAATACTTTCGTCATTTTCCCTTAGTAATTGCTGAATTTCCATATGATGGTTGATGCATAGGCCCACATAAACTGTGTTAATCTCCTAAGTTCCTCAATGGGGGCGGTTAAAGTACCTTTCAAGAGGACTTCAAGGGGAGCATCTTGTCAAAAATTTCTCAGGAATTAAGGCCTAGGACTTGTCTATTTTCATTTTTTTCCTTCCTCTTTTTATCACGACCTTATGCAAAGGGTTGTAAAATAAATCCAATGGGGGAATTTCTTCAATGTTGAGAAAGACCTCTGAAGTAGGTTTTACTGCGATAATCTCTACTTCATGCCCAGTGAATGTTGGCGTTCTCTCAACAGTGGATTTCTCTAACGTTGTGTGTTGCTGAGATTGTGTATTATGAAATGGGATCTTCACTTGGAAAACCATTTCTCCTTCCAAGACTTCCCTCTCTCCTTCCCCTATCTTAGAATCCTTCAGGGCCTGGTCAAATTGGTCCCATTGTTGCACCATATTTGGATTCACCATGTGTATTTTTCCTTCAAGTTCTGAAGAGCTAGTTATTTATGTTTGTTGTTGTGATGGAGTGGCCACTTGTTTGGAAGAACTCCCTTGTTGAAGAGATGCCAAGGTATTATTTAAATAAACTTGTCCCTGTAGGGGAAACTATAACAAATTCAATGGTAAGGGGGGCAATCTTACTCTCCTGAAGGCGAGGAACTACTTTTTCTTTTGGTCTGACAATTCCTCATTTACTATTTTCAATATTTACTCATAAGTTTCCTTGCTACGAGAAAGTCATCAAACTTGTTCTCTTCATGGATGATTTTTTTGATACCTACATTTAGGGTCCCCTTCTTTGCTATTCCCTTTGGATCATAACACATGTTTAGAATGGTAGCTAAATTCAAGGCTTCAATAGGATGGAACTCCTTTTCTGTGTTTGGATCATTTTCTAGAGTGAAGATCCCAAAAGACATAGGAAATTGGGGCCAAAATTTCTTGTTCGATCCTTTCAATGCTTTGGTGATTCCATAGCCAGCCGTTTGGTATGCCACCTCCCTACCTATCAATTTATCTAGGATGTATAGCAGTAAAACATGTGGGGGGAGATGGATTCTTAGGACTCTAATATAGGTGAAACGTTCTTCACCAAACCAATTCCCAATCTTCCTAAGCTCTTCCATAGCTTGCAGGGACATTTTGGGGGGATTGGTCTGGAATATAACCTCATATATGGGAATAATAATATTATGACATATTTGATAAAAGTGATCAAAGTAATTGGTTTCTCATAGCATATTGTGGTAGATATGAATTAGTGTAGGATTAGTGATATTCTATTTCCAACCCATGGGTGGGAAATCAAGGTAATAACAAAGGGAATCCATTACATATGCCACATGTAGAACAAAGGGGTTTTGTTCTCATATACATTATGGGAGGAGAAGAAATCTATAATGTGTCTAGCTAGATTATTGGACCATATTGTGGCCTAGCCAAATATGTATCCCTTAGAGGCCCCATCAATAAGAGGGACCTAATCTTCAGGAAATTTGGAGACATTGGGGTATGCATATAACCTGCAGAGCATAGTAGTCACGTGATTGAAAGGAGAAGCTAGAGATTCTATGGAATACTTACCCTCTTGTTCCTTCTTGTGCTTGTTTGGTTCACTCCTCCATTCCCTTATTAAATCTGCTAGATCCCCATCATTTTTTCCATACCATTTCCTGTGTGAAACTTCATCCTCGTAATATCTGATGTTTCAATCACCCATCTGACCATGTCTGTGTAGCGCAAGATCCAAGGTCTCACTCCAATCCTATGCAGAAATGAACTGGTTATATCTTGTGGGTTGCTTCTAAAGTGGTGGTTTGATCATCGATGACTACTATCCTGACGGCCACTCAGGGACCTTCATCTTCGAAATATTTGTAGATTCCCTCCCATGAGAAGTGGCCTACATATATGGTGCATATTATATCTGAAAACAATCTTTCCCTAGGTAATTTTTCATCAGCGACTTCCATAAATTGGCCAACAGGTTGTTGCACGAGAATTTTTGACTTGATATTAGCCTTCGTAATGTCTTGATGATGAAGTAGGTGGAGTCTTTTTTTGGTAAGGTGGGAGGATACAACGTTGTGAATATACAAAGGTATTTTACTCCAGAGAGCAATCGATATGAGATGGCTACAAACTAATGGAAGGGCTTGACACAAAATGGATTTAAATATACGATTTGAAGCACAATGGTAGGTGTGAGGGGCACAATAGTTAGTTGGCGGGGAGTTTCAGGCATGAAATATACTAATATGGCATGGGCAAGACAAGTGGCATAACTGAGTTGGCTGTAGGACAAGGAAGGAAGGTATCAAATCATTTACATGCTCGCTTTCCATGGTTACTTGATAACATTCTCAATAGCGCAAATGGTCGTTGTGTTAGGGTGAGAGGTGGTAGACCCCTTTTAATCTCCTTGGCAGGGTTCCTACGTGGAGTTGGAGTGAGGGCTCATCCCCCGGAATCAATCATAACCGTTGATCTGCATTTCTTACTCTATTGGTACTGACTTTCCAGGGGGTTGGCATTGATTTATCTGTCGCACTCATTCATCCACGAGAGCTCCCTCTCGAGTGAAATTTCTTTATGATAGGCAGTGATCCTTTTAGTAAATGTCCACTCTTTAATAATTAGTGACTGTGACATGTGAAAATTAGCTGCCACTTGGTGACTTCCGCTTGCTGGAAGAGGTACTTTTCACCATTAAGTTGTGATCTGGTAGCTCGTGTGCCATGCCCCCTTAAATCTCGGAATCCCAACTCCCACCAAAATGCAATTAGAGGAGGGGTCTTGATCCTCTGAGATATTTCACCAGGATGACATCATATTGGAATTCACCAAGGCACATGTCCAACTTATAGTGAGCATTTTTTGACGTCATCTTTTCTCAATAACACTTTGTCATCTATATGCAAAATGAGAAAACTCTTTGTCCCTAACTATGAATAGTGAAACCTCGGCCTCTTCAAGGATTAAGTTAGCAAAACATTACGAGGATCCGGGGTTGTTTGGTTTGAGCCTACAATATTTACTATGGGGTTCTGCCAACAGACAACCCCCCCCTGCTTCGACAATTGAAGAATTTCTCTGAGAATTGAAGAATTTGTAATCTCTGGTCTCCATTCCCTTTTATAATTAATTTCACAATGGGAAGTGGGATTTCAGGGTTCTAGGTTTTCAACCTTTATGTCCTGGGTTTTTTCCATCTTCTTCTCTTCATCACAGTAGTTACTTCAATACTTATTCACAAAAAACTCTTCCTGAGTACTTTCATTGAGTATGCTTGATATGGCCCTTGAGCTTAACCATTTCCTAAAATCTGGTCCAATTTTCTGCCATGTTGTACACCCCACTACTCCGAGATGTAATACTTTAGGAAAACAAAAATTAGAATACAACACATAGTACCAACCAAGTCAGGGACTTCCATGTACCACCCGACCATAGATTGGGATGAATCAAATCTCTCTTTTAGCCAATCACCCTCGTGCCATATTCCAAGCCTCAATGTGGGATTACAACAGATAAACTAAAGAATAACCAAATACGGAATCTAGAGGTTAAATCACCTCCACCCTCAAGCCAAAGTGACCTCACCTAAACTGGTCCAATGATCACCAAAACCAACACAAGCTTGGATGCCTCAGAATTTATTCATCATACTCAGAGGCATTTTCCTATATCCACCCACAAATATATGTCATATCATTTACTTTTATAATCTAATAATTATGTACAATAAATAATTGTGTAAGAGAAAATTATGGAAACCAAATATACTATGCACCAAATCATTGGTGTCTTTATCTTAACTTCATTGGTTCTTGCACTCCCTTTTTTTTGTTCATGTACATGTGTGAAGGATGTTGTCCCTCGACCAAATTTTATCGACTCACCATTGACCTCCTGTTGTAGCGGCTACAAGCACCCTCCAAAATTTTGCATATGCTTTGTTTTGGAGGCTCCCTCGTTAATCACAATAGCTCATCTCACACTGACCCAAATACTTGTGCTTTGATTGAGCTTTATCTTTTGAATTTTTGGCTTGTGTTTTCTTACTTGGTTTATTACCGAACCCACAAGCTGGTCTCTTGACTTGGTTTTCACCCGGCTCTAGGCTTGCCTTAGTGAACTGTGTAATCCTTGAGGGAAACTAGCCTTACTCTCGAGAATTTCACAGTCCAAGTTGACAATTAGCCTTCAACTCCAAAATTGCACAAGCCTAGTTGACAGCTAGCCTTCAGCTGGAAAACTGCGCAGAGCCTGAGAGGCAGACCAGAGCCACTAAACCCTAAAATTGCATAGAGGCTTCTTGCTCAGAATTTGCTCAATGCATGAGCCAACAATTTGCCCAATCCTTCCTAGAAAAATGTAATCTCTTCGAGAAATGCATGGAATTTTTTCCCAAAAAAGAAAAAAATAAAATAAAAAACGGAAAAACATCCCTAGGAAATAGGGATCTATTTTTAGCAATTCGGTGGAGACAGTTGAGTTATTTTGGAAACTGTCACCAAGTGTCATTTTTTTCCTTGATTTTTGGTCTTTGTGTCATAAACCCTAAATCGACCAAGTCTATTTAATCAACGTTGTCAAAGATCATTTTCACATTTCATATTGGAGCTCTGGCATTCCCAAGGAGATGAAGGAACCTTCGGTACGATCATCGTTTCCTTCTCAGGTAAGTCTTGCTTTCTAGTCTTTTGTTGCTTTTTATGTCGCTTTTGTTTGTTTAGCTTGTAAGAGTGTTGTTTCAATCGTTTTGTTGAATGTCCACTGGCATTTTAACTTGGTTTAGCTTGTAGAAGTGTTGTTTTAAGTTTTGCATTATATTTCCCAATTGTTGCATGCATCACCTTGTTTTTACACTAATGGTCATCGTGTTGGGTGTGGAGCATGATTATTTAGAGGTCTTTATTTCAGTCGGATGTATACCCCAGGAATTTTGTACACCCCTCCACGTGGGGGGGTGTGGGGGGGACTTGTCCCCCCTATGAGGGTTCGGGGGGGGCTGATCCCCCCAGCTGGGGGGTCCAAGGGCCAGCGATCCCTCGGGGGGGGGGCTGTTTTCGGGAGCAACGCCCCCAAATCTAAAAACATATGTAAACTTGCCTTGTAAAAGTATAGTAATTTCTATTCAATCTGGGTCATTCATTAGGTGAATGATCTAACGGTAGAACTTATGTTTAGTTTAGGGTTTTTTGCCCTAGAAGGCAACCCCTCTCTTTGTATGAGGGCATTTGTATTGAGGCTTTGTAATGGATGTGTATTCTCTGAGCAAGAAAACGGAGGTGAGACTGTGAGAGAAAACAGAGGATATTACAGCAGATCTTCTCTAGGTTGTGTCTCTTCATTTTGGTGGATAATAGAAAGGAAGGACTGGCTATTCGGGGCAGACGTAGCCCAAACTAGGTGAACCACATATATCTGTCTCTCAAGTTTTATGTGTTTTCTGTGTTTATATTTATGCACTATTCTATGTGTTCCATTGCTCTATAATATATAATTGTCTAACACATCGTTGCGATGACTCTCTCCACATGCTTCATTTTCCTTCAATTTGATTGATTCCTGCACTTGTTTCAATCACATGCATCATCATTCACTTAGATCTACACCCATCATCACACTACCCTTCATATTTGTTCGATTTCTCACCCCCCTTGGGCATATTTAGGCTTCCTTGGCGTGGGCTTCATTTTCCCAAGCATGCACTATGCGTTTCTGGAGCTCAAGGCGTTCACCTTGGCTTCTGGAATTACATAGAGTTTGCCCAAGCATGGCTCCTGTTAGTGTCGGTCTTGTTAGCTTGTCACCTGGATCAAATGTGCTTTTACTAAGCTTGTGATGACTATCAATATCAAATTTTTCATGTCACTAGGTTTACATAATAAAATTTGGTCACTGTTTGGTCAATTTAGAAATGAGTTTAGTCTTTTGAAAATTCACTCATGCTAGTCACCTATGACATTTCTATGAAGGTGTCATAATAAAAGCAAGTGATTCATCATCATCATTTCATTCAGTTTCAGGTCATCCATTAGGTCGCTAGGGTTTCCAAGGTCCATCATTATCATGAATAAATCCATCACTGAATAGAGCACGACAAGAAGATCTTTGACATTGATTTGTCGAGCTATCACAAATTCATCATACTTTCAGTTTGAAAACCTCTATAAGAAGAAGTTCCAATGCTCAAGAAAGTGAAAACATAGCTCAAGTTTCATCCTTAAAGGTGACTCTATTTTCAAAAGTGAAAAAATCAGTTTTTCAAAGGTTTGTGGGTCCCATTTCTTTTTAAAAGGAGAAATTATTTGCCTATATAAACTCAAAAGCCCCAAACTTATCTTATTTACCTCTCATTCACTCTTGTGTATCGAGATCTCCTACCCAAAAGAAAGAAAAACTCGTTTCCATAGGCGAAATTGGCCAAAACCTCAAGGTGTTGTGCTCAGGAAGACTATGCTACGCTTGGAGGCCTAGTGCTACGCTCAGGAACATTGAATTGCGCTTGGGCACTGTGCTCAGGCTAACTATGTTGTGCTTGGGCCAAAGTGTCCAGAAATCGCCTGAATCTCTCCCAAAACCAATTTTAAATATTGTTAACCTGATTTCATTGCATCCTAAGCTAAGCTACAAGTAAGTACATCAGTCCACTTGCTTCTTTGTTTTTAAAAACCATTTCATGCCGAATATTTCTCCAATTAGGGTTTTGTAGTGAGTTTTTCATGAAAAATGATAGGGTTGATGATGGCCATTTTTATTTCTTGATTTTTAACATGTAAAATCTTGCCCTACACCTTTAAACATGTTAGATAAATTTTTTAAACCACTAAATCAACTTAAAAACATAAATTTACCTCACTAAAAGTGAAACCCTAGTTCATTCCTAGGGGTTTTGGGCACTTTCACTAAAAACTTTGTTTTTTCCTTCTCATAAGCATATCATTCCTTCATTTCTTTTTCATTCATTTTCATAAATTTTCCATAGCTCATATCCACCTCTTTCAAACCTCCTTTACCATTTTATCAAACTTCACCTACCCGTCTTTCCACTTTCCACTCATACCTCACAGTTTTTCTCATTTTCCTGTTGCTAGGGTTTCTGTCATCATGGAAGTAGAATCTTCACCAGAGAGGAAGAGACATAACAAGGGAGCAAAAATCCTCAAATATGAGCCATTAAATTGCAATGAAATCAACTCATCTCCCTTTGTAAAACTGTGCTTTGAAGATGTGAATTACTTGGATTTCTGCAAATGGGTGAGTGAAGTAAGTTTCAATGAACAATTGACAGATTGGTTGCAACTCAGTTGAAATGTGAAACTGATGTCGTTGTTGGTGTTCAAATCACTTTTTTAGTGGCCTCCATTTCACTTTCTACAAGGCTACCAGATAATGGTGAATATTGGTTCAAGGGGATGAGCTTAGATCTTGAGAATTATAGACCCTTCTTGAAAGCACCATACAGGAAAAAACATGCTCATGTTATGCCTTTCAGGTACTTATTGGAGAAGTATGCCCCCTTGATGAAGATTGTCATGAAGTTCTTTACATGTGAAGGAATATTCTCCAGATTATATGCCTATCATATTCGCCTCCTAATGCACTTTACATCTCAGAATCCACTCAATATGTGTAACTACCTGTGTAGGAGCATTGCCAAAATGTCAAAGAGGATTTAGATGAAGAACAAAGAGCACTACCCTAGCCTTTTTCATCATAGTCTGATCAAGACTATATTCCTTCACCAACTTGGAGAGAAATATATGACTTGGGAATCATTTTTGGAAACAACTCTAAAATGGCATGAAACCAATGTGGCAACTCAACCTTCTAACATGCCAACACAACAAATGGAAGTGGGGTCGTCTAGCAAATTAGTTGAAAGAACCAAAGCACCTAAGCCTGAGGTGACTAGGATGTACAAGAGAATGAAGAGGCTTGTGTTTTCTTCTCATGGTAAGAAAGGGGCCAAGCCTTCTACATCAATAAAGCAGGGATGAGTAGCGTGGGATAAAGACATGGTTGAACATGAATTTGAGCTAGTTGATTTGGAGGTAGAGGATCAAACTTCAAGCATGCAGTAAATGATCAAAGATAAAGACGATCAGATAAAGGAGCTCACAGTCAACATGGCGAGAGCAAGGTACATCATTTCATTCCTTGACTAGGAGAATAGTCAGCTCAAAGTGAAGCAATTGATCATGGAAAAAGAGCAAACCAAATTATTGCAGCAGGTTGGCAAGGGAAAAGCAGCCATAGATTCAAGTGACTCTGAAGGAACACAAGGGAAGATTAAGAGAAAAAGGCCAAGAATAAAGGAGCTAAAGAAGGCACTACAAGAAGAATAATAACATATTTTGTTGAATGAAGAGCTAGACCTAGATGATAGAATTGCTCTTGAGGTCAATCAAGACAAGGAGTATTGGCTCAACAAGGTGAATGATCATTTAGAGAAGCTTCTAGAGAAGGAAAACAAAGACAATCAATTGCTAAGGAACATGGCACACTACTACTAGGCTCAAAACATGATTTGTAATGTCAAGTTCAAGCAACTTGAAAACAAGCTCAAAGAAGCCAAAAGGGATCAAAAAGATGAAGGAAACTTGGAGATGCTTGTTGAAGCATCTATGAAGGTTTAACATCTATCGTTTTACAGCTCTTCGCCAATTTTGAGAAAATCCTAAGCAGTTTTGGTTTTTTGTGGATTTTGAAGCCTAATTAAAAAATTCAGTAGTTCCAGGAGTGCAGTGCCTTGGCACTACGCTTTTTTTTCAGGCACCCATTTCAAGAAAAAATTGCACTCTTGTAAATCCCTTGGCATCTTATAAAAACCCATTTCTTCATATTTTCAATAGGATGCCTAAGTTTTGAGAAAAGTAGAAAAAAGTGGCCAAAAATCAACTTTGTGGACCTCTTTTTGACAGGCGTTGTGCTCCTGGAGAGGCCTTGGGAGAATGGAGTTTTCAAGGCCTTCCCTTGGGTACTTTTCAAAAATGTAAGGTGTTCTAGAAATTAGACTTGAAACTCTAGTTGACCATTCTCTCAGATATTAATTTGGACTTCCAAAAGTCACCTAAAAGTGGACTCAAAGTCGGCGATGCACTTCTGCAATTTCCTGTGTTCTTAAATGTAAATGTCACTGTGTAAATTTTCTAGCTTTCAGTTTGACTTGGTAAAAGTCAAAAATCTTAATGTAATGGCATGTTTTTCGAGGCTAGGTTATGTAGGCATGAATAAATGTACATGATATGTTGTTTTTCATGTTTAATAGGCCTCATTAAAGTAGAAAACTCCTAAACAAACTCTCCAAGAAGTGTTTGAGTTTTACCTTCTCACTCTTACCTGTTGGTTGAGAGAATCTTGGAGTCAATTCCACCACCTAGGAATTTGACTCTTGAAGGTGGGAAATTGGTCTAAGGGAGTCTATATGTATCATTTCTCTTTTAGAGAGAAGGGTTGGACTTTTTGTGGTGGAGGCTTGCATGTAATGATCTTCTCAGCTAATACAGAGACAGTTGCAGCTATTTTTAAGGAACTCTAGCCTAGTGAGTTCATGATGTTTGTTCTTCTTTTTATTTGTTTTATAATGGTTAAAAAATATTTATATAAATGATATCTCTTCTTTCTATGGATTCCTTACAGTGAAATAGACAGAATTCTTGATCTCAAGCTCTGTTTGTATGGTTTTCATGGTTATGCTTATGTCTTCTAAAAGCTAATGAACTCATGTTCACTTATGCTCATTAGTCTCTTCCACACTTTATCTTCTATACTACATTGAAAATATTCCAAATAAACCATGGTCTTATAGTATCTATCTCCTTTCCATATTTTCTTCTGCACTCCTACAACCTAGACCTATCTATGGCTCCAAACCCTAGTCCAACAAACCCTAAATTCTAAATTTCACCAACACATAAACAATTATACATATCTAGACTAAAAATTATTTGCTTTAAAGTCATTTCACTAATAAACAACTTTGATAGATCCCTCTCTTGCTAAGTAGGTCTAGCCACTGAGCTGAAGTGGTTTGAGGTTACCCTTCTCGATCTCCTTTTCAGCTTAGGAAATTTTAAAGGACTAACAGATCCAACTGCGCACTACGTAGTTCCAGGAGCCAACCCCAAGCCTTGACCACTGATACTGTGCAATGTGTAGTCTCTTCTGTTGTTTCCACACTGAACTATGCATTGCGCAGTTCTAGTCAACAAGACCTCACCACTTACTAATGGGACTACGCAATGCGCAGTTCCAGCTAGAAGCTAGTCACCTCTATGAGCGCAGACTATGCAATCCCTCCCAACATTTTCCCATTTTGTTTCTTGGTCTGTTCTTGAAGTTATTTTGGTTTCAAGCTAACGTTTGCATGCCATGAGTGTACTCTTTGTATCTAGGTACAACATTTATTAAGAAACTCTCTAGTAATTACAGGTAACATGGCCTCCAAGAGAGCTACATCAAAGGATACTGTCGAGAGTAGCATCGGGGAAGCAGTTGATCAGGTGTTAGTGAATTTTCCAGTTTATGCAAACACTCAATTGTTCATTGAGAAGGGCATGAATTTAACATGGCAAGAAATCAAGGATACCTTTGCAAAGGAATTCAAGGAAGACATAGAGGATCGACAGGTTTACATCAACATCCATCAGTTAATCTTACACAAGGTTGCATGCAGGTACCACATCTTCCCATGTGCAGACATCATCCACTGGATTCTCTCACGGACAGATCCAGAGACTATGACATTGAGAAGCCCTAGTGGAATAGATCTTTCCACCTTCAAGGCAAAGAACTATTAGCAAATGTATCATTTACCTCAATCGATGAACTGCATGGACTCACTTTTTTGTGCCACCCAAACCTTTGTGAACACTAGAGATATTGTAAAGCAATTGATGAAAGAGTCATTGAAGTTCATGATGACATCCAATCGTGCTTACAATACAAAGTCTCTCGGGAAGGCTTACCAGTTTTTGATCATCTTTTCATGTTATTTATATGGTCAGGAGAGCATGAAGACCTTTCCTGAAAATTGGGTGCTTATGTTGGACCAACTGGTGAGTGATGCAAAGCCATTCAACTCGTTGGATTTGTTGGATCTTCAATTGAAATTCCATGTGACTAACACCCAAAATCCACCCAAAGATGAGCAAGTGAGATTCTACATGTCCACATATTTACTTGATGAAATATGTGCCCAACATTATTTTTATAGCATGAGTTGGACATGGACACCAAAAGATATTATCATCAACATTTATTGCAATTCTCTTTCCACCTCCAGCTACCAAGGAATTATGGAGAGGTTGACTGACCATTTCATCATCTCGTTGTACAAGTTGATCTTTGAGCAGGATCCACCTTACACGCCCAAAGAAGTGATGAGGGTAATACTTGATATTGCAGATTGTATGCCTCACCTGATGGCTCCTTCATCAATATGTTTGGCGAAGAGAAGCCTCCACATGTTCTACCAAGATATGCCACAAAAAATTTGGTCATGCAAGAGATCTCATACCACATCTCCACATGGTTATCAAGAGGACTGCATAGGAGGAATTAGGAACCATGGTCCACCTTTCCTTTGTGGATTGGATTGTAACAGAATAAGAAATTGAAGGATGCAGATGCCAAAGCTAAGGAGATATTGAAGTTCTAGTTTAGCACCAAAGACTATAATCTGTATGATCCCCACAGTATTTGCAAGAACCATTGTGCGAAGGTTTACTATCCATGGATCCACAAGACATTTCATTGGCACGAGGAGGACCCTTGGAGATATTGTTACAATGACTCCAAGCTCCATGAGCCATTTAATATAGCCACAACTTGGAATGTTTCTCTGCGGGTAGCAACAACACAAGAAGAAACAACAACAACAACAACAACAATCGGGTGGAGGAAAAAGGAAAGAGGAATATTGGTGAGAACCCAGAGGCTAAGTAAAGCTATAAGATGAAATTAGACCCCATCACTAAGAAATCAGCTTTGGCAGCAGAGGAAAAGAGGGAGCAACGACTAAAGATAGTAGAGCGAAGGAATAAATAGAAGCAAATGATGGAGAAAGAAAAACATAAGTTGCGGGAAAAAGAGAAAATGTTTAAGGAAGAGAAAGAGCTGAGAAGGAGAGAGAGGGAAGAGAAGTAGAAACGGGAATAGGAAGAAAGGCAAGGCGTGATGACACAACAAAAAATGCCCATATAGGTTGAGGAGTCATAATTGTTGGCAAGTGAAGAAGAGGGTGAGAAGATGCAGGATCGAGAGCTTGTTCAGCAGATTGAGGAATTGATTGAAATGACAAACATGGAGTTGGGGCAGGAACCATAGGACCAAGAAACCAACCTCATGTTGAGAGCACCCAAGGTCACCTCTCAGTCTCCACCACCTCTAGTATCAGAACCAATCTCAAGCGAGCAAGGAGAGGTTATTCTCCTTGATGATGATCTGGTGATGGACATGTACAATATATCATTTGACGAGTTGCATAAGAAGATTATATAGGCACAAAGAAAGCATTTCTCAGATGATCATGTGTCACCTGCATTCATGAAGGAAAGGGTGATAGTGTTAGATGTCAGAAAGCATCCAATTGTCATGGCCAATGCTACTTTGTATTTGCCAGAGCCATGAGCTCAAATGTCAAGTTCTTGTTAGCTGAGAATGAACAGATGGCAAAGAACTTGCAGGTGGCTAGGAAAGGGGCAAAACAATCCAGAGAGAATATCACAGGTTCCACAATGGTAGAGTTGAGGAAAAAATACTTGTTGAAGTATCAACACTTGACACTACCATGTGGAAGCTCTATGATGGATTTGTCACCGTGCATAAGGCGGTTGTCCATCTGTATGGCTAATAGTAGCAGAGCAAAATGTTTGTCCAAACTCTTAGGGACATACATGATTCCATCACCCATGTGCAAGAGTGGACAATGCACTATAAAGGGGCACCTCTTTACTTTCCAAAGATGATGAAACCACAGGCAGATCTAGACAAAGAAAAGGTCTGGATGTTGATCTAGAACTATGAGAATCCCGCCCCATTTGTCAACAACATATAGGCTTCATATGCATGGTTGTATAAGAGTTTGGATGTCATGGTAATAACACATAAGATCTCATCAATCGGTTCCCTCACCAAAGCTAATCACAAGAGCCAAGTCTGGCTAGAGATCGACAGGTACATGGAACAGCTAAGGTGACAGGCCACCAATGATGACTTGGAGCTGAGAACAAAAAACATGTAGAAGTACATTGGTGGTCCTGTTATGGTCAATACCATACTGCACATGCTTTAGGAAGAGTTGGACAAAATTTCCAAGACCATATACCCAAAAGCTATGGAGGCAAGAGTCCACTATCAAAAAGACACAATCAAGCAGTCTAGGGACATCATTGCACACTACCAATTTTGGCATCAGTACGTGATCGAGAAGCATCAAGTGGAGGTTTCCAAGTTGGTATTTCCCTAAACTTCTGAGTCATAGTGTTTTGTCTTGTTAGGTTGTCTCTAGCCTATTTTTTCTCACATGGGTACATGTGGAAAATGTATATTATTTGTAAATATGTTGTAAGTGAAATTCCAAGTGTCACTAGTGGAATGTGAACAGTCACTATGTAATGTAATGAGTTATTTGTAAATAAGTTGAAGATTCATGAGGGTATTCAAAGATTCACAAAGGGGAATGTCAAGGGTCACCCCACCCTTTGTTATAAATAGAACCTCATAAATGATAGCACAAGCTTTTGGGAGCCAAGATTTTGGCTACGATTAGGCTTAGAGAAGGCTTGGGAGTATTGTGACGAGCCTTGACTTCTCCACAACATAGAGCGAGTATACTTCTTTGGAGGAGTATGTGTTCTTGAATGTAATGTTCCACTATTGGGGCTAGTGGTTTTCAATGGTGTATGTATGGATAGAACTTTCACTTCTAATAATAATAACAGAGCCAACACACTTTCATGCATATGTTTTATTGTAGTTGGACTATTCTAGTTTCTTTAGAAATGTATTTTGTTTGGCTTAAACATTTTCTTATGAACTACTTTGTATGAATATTGTTGAATGTGTGTTGTTGGATTAACCCATCACTTTGATTTCTGGAATATTCTGCATTTCAACTTGTGATGTCATTCCGCTCGTGTGTTCCTTTCAGTCTGTGTAATATTACAGGCTTCCAAGGGGCACACTTCCTTCTCCCCTCCATGTGTTAGAACCCCCATGCATCTCACTTAACTCGCTACAAGATCACACACTTACTTCCACCCAAAGTCATCATACTTATCTCTGCGCGCTACCGCGATCAAGGCACTACATTACCACTCATTGTTGGGACTCCTACTCTAAATGGTCTAAGGTCTAGTTTGGAATTCTTACAAGGGAGATCCCCTGAATTTTTGAAGGTCCAACATCCTCAACATTTCTGGCGCTAAAAGGAGGGCCAGATGACAAGTTGGGCCCTTGAAGTCATTTTTTTAATTATGCACATCATTCATGACTTATATCACAATCAAAACCCCGACATGTTTTTCTCACGTTGTTTATTTCGATGTGTTAATGGATGTTATAAATGACTTGTCCAAATAAAAATTTGATGGTGGAAATGAAACACCCCTATTAATTCACACAATTTCCTTTTCGGGCTTTTGTGATAGGAATGATGTCCCCTCATATGACATCACCTTTGGGTTGTTCTCTTTCACGTTTGAAGGGCGCGTCAAGCAATGGCGTCACACATTTCCCGCAACCTCTATAGACTCTTTCGAGCACATGTTCAGAGAATTATTTCGTGCTTTCATTCTTTATGACTGTAAAGAACTTCATCACAAAATTTTAAAATTGTGAAAAGCACCTGATGAATCACTTCAACACTTTTATGATCGTTTTATTCATTATTGTTTTGAATTTCTAGAAGATGAAGTTGACTAGAAATGTTTGGAAGGAATATTTCAATATCTTATTTACATCTCTGAGAATTGACACAAGCTACAAACTTCTAACTCTCTCCCAACATGTCTCGGTGTTGGAGCTTCTACATCTAAGACGGACAAGGTTGTTGTCCCAAGTGACCCTTTGTTCCCTTCTCGTCAAACAACTCTAGCTCCGCAAGACAAGGTGGGAAACATTGTGAACCCACATGTTGAAATGTCACCATCTCCTCCTACCCCACCTGCTCTGGATGTCTACGCAGATTTGGACTAAAAGCCTGATGGTTGTCACATGGTCGCATCGACTCAACCTCCATCCACTAGTTCCTTTGATCCTCCAGATTTTGGTGTGTTGTGTTCATCCATTTCAGAGTCCACATGTGATGCTCATGACGATCAAGTTGTGGACGGAGTTGGTGTAGAACAATCAACCTGCACTGTCATTTTTTATGAGTATGTGTGGGAATATGAACAAGAATCTATGGTGAAGGATGACCTCCTTCTATCCACACCTCGTCTTCTTTATCTTGACATATTTTTTATTCTGCTATTTCTGGTTATTCTTGTGTAAATGCATTTCAGAATGTTTCCACTTTCGATCTTTCACAGAATGCGAAGGATGTTAGTTTGTCATTTTATTGTGGAAAGGACAAATCTATCTTCCCAGATCCACTCAATCTCTCATCTTTCATTTGTGGAAACTCAAAGGGTCATTTTTGTTTCTCATCAACCCCTCTCTATGATTCGTCAGATTATGAGGATGTCATTGTTCATCCTAAATCTTCTGGTCATGGTTGTCCTAGTATTTTCACTCATTCGTTTGATCATGGTTTTGATTTACCTACTATTGATATTTCTAAGCCATTTGTCTTTGATAATCCATCTTCTAATGAAGTGGAAACTCCTCAAGATGTCAAGGCACTTCAACCTGAGATGATGGTTATGTTAGGTTCTCATAGCCTTAAGGTCAATTCCACTTCCGATCAAAAATTTGATGAATATCCCCAGGCTCCTCATAACTCTCTTGTTCAAAATCAAAATCAATCCAATTCACAGTTTTCGCATCCTCCAGAATAATCACACGATCCTATCGCTCATGCATTGGAGGATTCATATGTAGCAAGCACTGTCGCGAAGTGAAAATTTTCCTCTTTCTTTATGTTTTCTCGTTTGTCAAGTTCTAAGGTGTGTACATGTTTTTCTTCCACGTGTAATGTGACAAAACACCATGATACGTGTGCAAAGTGCCTTTCATGTGCTTTTAATTTTTTCTTTTTTGTGGATGCATTCAAACTTCAAATGATTTGGTTTGCATTTTTTTGTCTTTCTTGTCCATTGGTATGCTTGAATATCTTTCTTGTCAACCATAATATCGCCTACACGGGTCAACCAATGCGTCGGTGGCTACATTGGAAATATCACTTCACGTGAGTTGGCCCATGCTCTACTTAGCTTAGGAGTAGGAGTAGCATTTGATTTCTTGTTTTGTTTTTCTTTATCTTACTTCTTTCCTTTGCTTGTTTTCTTGTGCACCGGTAGGATTAGTTTTTGCATGAAACCGTGTTTTTCTTCTTGAGACAAGCAGGGTGAAATACAAGAGGACTTGTACAACTAGAAACACTTGGTTAATTGTCTATTCCCTCGATTTATGAAGATATTTCATTTATTCTAGTCGGTGATACCTTGATGGAAAATACATTCTTTTCGGAGTGAGTCAAGGTGAAATCACGATGCTTGCACTCTTAACTAGTACTGCCTACTCTAATCGGGTTTATATATTTGGTTAACCCTTGTCAACTCAGTTAATTAGAGTAAGGAGAGGGGAAAACCTTAACAAGTATGTTAGAGGTATATATAAACATCCTTCTCTGAAGGGACAACCTCTTATGCTCTCAATAAGTTGTGATCCCTCTTCTGCCTCATGAAATAAATAAGTTCCTATGCACAGTTCTTTGAAAATGAAAAAATGAAATGAAAAAAAAAATAAAGGTGAAAGAAGATAAATGCTTCCTATGCAAAGAGGTGAAGAAAGTAACTCCACCGAGGTATTGTCCAAGCTCACTGGAAGCAAAGCAATGCTTTTGCTCCTGAAGTGACTCTGCCAGGGTACTGTCCCGACCTGCTGACAGCGGAGAAACACCATAGATGAAACTAAAACTCTAACAGTCTACTTGGTATGTGTGATGCCAATAAAGAGAATGGTGGGGACTACATCTTTAGCTCAAGCTAAAGAAGAAGCTATCGCAATCGAAGAATCGAACAATATTCTTGGAAGAGTTAGACTCACTTTACACAAGGCAAAGTCCATAAAGAGAGTTGTAGTTATACTAGTGTGTCACCAATGTTTTAGCAACTACTACCACCCTACAAAATTTTGCCTATGCTTCATTTTGGAGCCACCCTCAAATCACAGTAGCTCATCTTGTTGGCATTATGATACATATGTTGTACTTGATGGCAACCCACTCATCTCAGATGATAAATTATAGTGCAGCAAAGTTCACGCACTTTCATGCAGAGAAAAGTTCACGCACTTTCATGCAGAGAAAAGCGCACACTCATGGGAAATCTTATGGTTGGTTCATGGTATTTAGTCCTTGGTATTTGAACCTATGGTTTTGGACCATGGTATCTTGTCAGAAGTGATGATCCCTAGTATTGGGTCCATGGTATTGATTTGTTATGGTTTTGGACCGTGGTATTGTGAAAGGCCTAAGACTATAAAATGAGAAGAAGATCATTATGCAAGGTGTGTGTGAAAGTCTTGAATATTTGATGAAGTGTGAGATCCAGTATGTAGACGATGGGTTCATGATGCATTACTTGATCTGAGCTAAGGAGGAATCTCATTGGTTGATGGAGAACAAGATCTAAGGATAGATCAGGATCAAATGGTTTGGAATGAATCATCTTTATATGGTTTGATTATGGATAGACTAGATCTAAATTATTGATGCATGTTTTATTTTACGCTTGTTATGATCTGGGTATCATTGATGTCTGAAATAGTTGCAAAGTCATGTTTGAATATGTATAGATCTATACATGGGTTTGATTCATCGTAGTAGCATATACATAATGAAGTATCATGTTTGAAGTTGCAGTTGGGTTTGATTGTTATTGCAAAGTTCTGTAGTCTGCTCTGTGTTCTGGTGACTGTGTTGTTGACAGGGTTTCAGTGTTTCAGTGATTCAGAAATTGATGATGCTAGTATTGATTGTTTTGTGCTTCAATGATATTGATGGGTCCAGTATGAAAATTGGATGAAACGTGGCCTTCAGATTATAGTGTTGTGCTTCAGAAGTATCCAGTCTGAAAATGTATGAACGTGGTACCTGGAGGAAGAAAGATAAGGTTGTTTCCTTCTGTAGTTCGGCACCTACGTACTAGTACATCAGCTAGTACAAGAGCTAAGGGGGTGGTAGCTCCCTTCCAGTAGCAGCTAGAGAACGAGTAAAGGTTGGAGCATTTCAGTAGGCCAGCACCTACGTACTAGTAAGTGGATCGGCTAGTAAAAGAGCTAAGGGGGTTCCAGGAGAGCCTGGAGAGCAAGAGAAGGTTGTAGCCTTCTGCAGGTAGAAGCCTCCGTACTAGTATAAGACTGCACCAATACAAAACTATTGTAAAAGAAGTTTCTTATTAAAAGAAGATAGAGACGACTTGCAGCAGGTGGTTTTCACCCACATTGGGTTTCCACCTTATATCATGGTGTTCATGTGTGTGACGATCTATTTTGTTTTACTGCACCTGCTTACTATGCATATGGTTAATGAAGTTCTAATGCACTAACTAAAGATCAACATTTAATGGATTAACTGAATCATAAGCATTCTGGATATATGCTAGTTGCATTAGACACAATTGCGTATACACGCGAGTTCCTTTAATTGAAGTAGCGTATATGTATCTAAGTATGGAAATGAAAAAGTTTCATTGATTTGATAATACTGATTCACCCCCCCCCCCCCTCTCAGTATTATTTCCAACAATTGGTATCATAGCAGGTCCTTTGGTAGAAGCTTGATCACTTGAAGGACATCCGTGGAACAATGGGAAAGAAGCTTAAGAAGAAAACATCTAAGAAGAAGAAAAAATCTCATAAGAACTATGACAGTGGGTGTATGGATTGGGGAATATGTGGAAGAAGCACATCAGGTTCATAATCACTTCAGAATGAAGATGAACAAGATCTATCAAGTATGAATTCGTTATCCTCTGGTGATACATCTATTTATCCTCTTAAAGATGATGAAAGTGATAGCGAAACAACTGAATTTGCGCTTATGGGTGAACAAGAAAGATATCAAATAGAGGCAGAATTTAAAAGGCTTACAGACAAAATTAGAGATCAACAAGATCTGTTGAACAAGAAGGAATGTGCCTTCAAAGAACAATCTACCAAACTAAAAGATCAACTAGAGGAAGGAAGCTATTCAAGGAAAAATGTCAAAAGTTGCAGGATGAAGTGACATCATTAAGAAATGAAGTAAATGAAAGAAGCACAACAATAAAGAAACTCAGAGATAGATCTAGTTACTATGAAAGGCTTGAAGCTACGATCCTCTCGCTAAAGAAAGATCTTGAAGAATCAAAGAAGAAGAATAAAGAACTACTCCAAGCTCTTGAAAAACAAGAAAATGAAGTTCTTGAACTAAGACATCAGTTGGAAGAAGAAATAAAAGTTGAAGAAAACATGAAGAAGCAGCATCGTGAAAGGGAAGAGCAACTTCAAGTTGAGGTAAATATTCTAAATGATAAATTAGAAGAGAAGGATAAGCTCTTACGATTTCAAGATAGTACTAAGATTTTAGATGATATTCTTAGTAGTCAAAGATCTCCTACTATCAAAACTGGTCTTGGTTTTCATGAATCCATTGAAGGTGAATCTAGTTCACAAAGTGAGACAAGGAACTCTAATGCAAAATCTGAGATGCTCAAAAAGAAAATGAAAGGTCAACCCCATGAACAACCAAGGAAAGAAATTCTTCAAAGAAAATCTTTTACTCCTCCGATGAATAATGTTGAATGTTATGTATGTCATAATCTTGGACATGTTGCAGCCAGATGTAGAAGAAGAATGGTTCAAGATCATCACATTCCAGATACTTTCAGGGATATTGTTTTTCTTGCAATATGTTTGGTCACAAAGTTGTTTATTGCTACAGAAGGAATATGAAACATGTAAGATGTTATGCATGTAACAAGCTTGGACATATAGCAAAGGAATGCAAGAACAAAGTACGAGAACCACACCAAAAGGAGAAAACATCATCACACTTGAAGATATGGAAGAAGAAGGAAGTCCAGTCAAGAAGATGTGGCACAGCACCATATACAGACTCAGGGGAAGCTGAAAGTGTAAAACTTCAATGTCCTAAATCTCATATGCAAGTTGCATAAAAGGAAGTCGCGTATATACGTGAGTTTCACACTGCACAGTCACATATATGTCAGTCTGAGGAAAAACAGTAGGGACAGGCTCAGAAAAAGGGTCTGATATGATTCAGTTTAGTATTTGTTCTGTTTGATAATGGTTACAATATGCTGATGATATGAGGAAATGTCTTGATACTTGTATGATGTTTAGAATTGTTTATCCTAACTTGATGGTGATAATGCCTACTGATATATGCATGATCAGATCTGATAGTAAATAAGATGGCACAGGTTCAGGGGGAGCATATGCTGCATTGTTGGCATTATGGTTAGTAACCCTTGGTGATGATGCTTATATGGCTTAATGATTCATCTTGATATGATACATAGTTGATCGGATTTGTGGTTGATTCTCTAATGATGCATGTATGCTGCTTACATGGTGATCTTCATATGGATAAGGAGAAGTACAAAGCTTGATGATGAGTCACTCATATGCTGCTATCGTCATATGCATAAAGATCATATAATACAGTTATGATGCATGATTCCTATAGTTCTTGGCTCTCATGTGGATGAGGATTGCTGCGGTTAATGATCTTGAGCTAAAGATACATAGTATGTTGGATACATGAATGATTACTCAAAATTACATTGTTGGAGACATGATGATGATAAAATGACAGATTGATACTTACATATGTTGATTGATACAGATGTCCCCGAATGATGATACATGGATGATATACAAGATCATGCAGATCTTGATGTTGATGAGATGGCTATGATGTCTTTCAAGAGGATGAGTTGATATCTATATGCAAACATACCTTGCTACAGGACATTTACAGGTTTCTGATATGGAAATGGTTGTACACGAGTTTTATGAAAGAACATCCGCATATATACGCGGGTTTATGTGGATGTAGTCATGTATATGGTATTTTTGAAGGAGATCAGTTGGGACAGACTCTGGTTGAAGGAATTCTGATATGGGTCTGAGAGAGACCATCTGAAAAGGTTCAGGGGGAGCAGATAAACTTCTGATAATGCATTGTTGGCATTATCTTAGAAGCTTTTGGTTCAAGTACTCAACTGTTGTTGATTAGAAGTGGAACAAATGCAGAGGGAGAACAGAAGGAGAACATGGTTGCTGATCTGAATAGTGATTGACAAATGTTGCTAATATTAGTTATTGATGACTTTCATAGTCTTGCTCTAGATATTTTGTCTCTGTGTCATATATGTATTTTGTTATCAAGGTCATGTAACGGCCTATTTTGGTTTCCCCACTATGCCTCGGATGAATGATGTAGTGTACTTGTTTATCATGAGTAAACTTCTGGTGTAAGCCCACTTGGTTGGGTGGATGAGTCAATATTTGTATATCCTCACTTGGTTGAGAGATGGGTGTATGTATGAATCTTTGGTGATAGGAAGGTCATTTATGATAGAGTCATGTTCTTCTTATAGAACACCGTTTTGCAGATCTTGCCTACAGTCAGGGGGAGAATTAACAGCACACTTCAGCAATGCAGAGACTTAGTATGGACAGATTGGTACACCTTAGCATATACAAAGGGGGAGCTCATTCAGAAATTTCAGCAGGCACTCAGGGGGAGTATGGACAGCAGAATGTTTATCAAAGGAAGAGAATATCTTGGTCCGCCCTTTGCCCTTGATGTCAAAGGGGGAGAGTGATTGGTTGTTGTGCCATCAAGTCCAAAGGGGGAGATTGTTGGCATTTATGATAAATATGTTGTACTTGATGGCAACCCACTCATCTCAGATGATAAATTATAGTGCAGCAAAGTTCACGCACTTTCATGCAGAGAAAAGTTCACACACTTTCATGTAGAGAAAAGTTCCTTTCATACAGAAAAAAGTTCATGCACTTTCATGCAGAGAAAAGTACCTTTCATGCAGAGAAAAGTTCACGCACTTTCATGCAGAGAAAATTTCACGCACTTTCATGCAAAGAAAAGCGCATGCTCATGGGAAATCTTATGGTTGGTTCATGGTATTTAGTCCTTGGTATTTGAACCTATGGTTTTGGACCATGGTATCTCGTCAGAAGTGATGATCCCTAGTATTGGGTCCATGGTATTGATTTGTTATGGTTTTGGACCGTGGCATTGTGAAAGGCCTAAGACTATAAAAGGAGAAGAAGATCATTATGCAAGGTGTGTGTGAAAGTCTTGAATATCTGATGAAGTGTGAAATCCAATATGTAGACAATGGGTTCATGATGCATTACTTGATCTGAGCTAAGGAGGAATCTCACCGATTGATGGAGAACAAGATCTAAGGATAGATCGGGATCAAATGGTTTGGAATGAATCATCTTTATATGGTTTGATTATGGATAGACTAGATCTGAATTATTGATGCATGTTTTATTGTACACTTGTTATGATCTGGGTATGACTGATGTCTGAAACAACCGCAAAGTCATGGTTGAATATGTATAGATCTATACGCGGGTTTGATTCATCGTAGTAGCATATACATAATGAAGTATCATGTTTGAAGTTGCAGTTGGGTTTGATTGTTATTGCAGAGTTCAGTAGTCTACTCTGTGTTCTGGTGACTGTGTTGTTGACAGGGTTTTAGTGTTTCAATGATTCAGAAATTGATGATGCTAGTATTGATTGTTTTGTGCTTCAATGATATTGATGGGTCCAGTATG
>APFE031369529.1:6772-20729 GCA_000404065.3 Pinus taeda | reverse complement strand
CCCCCCCCCCCCCCCCCGCTCTCAGTATTATTTCCAACACATCTTGCACTGACCCAAGTACTTGTGCTTTGATTGAGCTTTATATTTTGCATTTTTTTCTTGTGTTTTCTTACTTGGTTTACTACCTAACCCACAATACGGTCTCTTGACTTGGCTTTCACTAAGTTCCAGGCTTGCCTTAGTGAATTGCGTAATCCTTGAGGGAAACTAGCCTTACTCCTAGGAATTTCACAGTCTAAGTTGACAATGAGCCTTCAGCTCCAAAATTGCACAGACCTAGATGACAGCCAGCCTTCATCTGGAAAATTGTGTAGAGCCTGAGAGGAAACCCAAAGCCACTCAACCCTAAAATTGTGCAGAGCCTGAGAGGCAGCCCAAAGCCACTCAACCCCAAAATTTCACAGAAGCTACTCAGTGCATGAGCCAGTGAGTTGCCTAGTCCTTCCCAGAATTGCGCAATCTCTTTGAGAAATACATGGAAGCTTTTATCGAAAAATAAAAGGTGAAAAATGAAAAAGCATTAGTAGAAAATATGGATATATTTTTAACAACCCAGAGGAGACACTTGAGTTATTTTGGAAATTGTCGCTAAGTGTCGCTTTTTCCTTGATTTTTGTCCTTTGCCCCATAAACCCTAAATCAAGCAAATTTATTTAATCGATGCTACCAGAGCTCATTTTCACATTCGATTTGGGAGCTCTAGCATTCCCGAGGAGATCAAGGAACCTTCAGTGTGATCATCGTTTCTTTTCTGGGTAAGTATTACTTTTATAGTCTTTTTCTATTTTTTCTATTGCTTTTATTTGTTTAGCTTGTGAGAGTGTTGTTTCACTCATTTTGTTGAACAATTGCTGGCGCTTTAACCTTTTTTATCTTGTAGAAGTGATTTTTTAACTTTTTCATTACCTTTCGCATGTGTTGCATGCATCACCCAGTTTTTGCACTGACAATCACCGTTACGGCGACTCTCTCCACATGTTTCATTTTCCTTCAGTTTGATTTATTCCTACATTTTTTTCACTCAGACGCATCATCATTCACTTAGATATGCACCTAGTATCACACTACCCTTCAGATTTGTTCGATTTCTCACCCCCCTTGGGCAGATATGGGCTTCCTTGGCCTGGATCTCATTTTCCCAAGCATGCACTACACATTTATGGAGTTAAATGCCTCGCCTTGTCTTCTGGAATTGCGTAGAGGATTCCTAGGCCTATCTCCAACTGTGCACAGCACATTTCCAGGAGCCACCCCAAGCCTTGGCCACTAAGACTGCATAATGCGCAGTCTCTCTTAGCTTGTGCCTAGATTGAACTAGGCATTGTGTAGTTCTAGTTACCAAGACCTTTCCACTGACTAATGGGACTACACAATGTGCAGTTCCAACTAACAGTGAATCACCTCTGTGAGCTCATATTGCACAATCCATCCTATCATTTTCCCATATTGTTGCTTGGTCTATTCTTGAAGTGATTTTGGTTTCAATATAACGTTTCCATGCCATTATTGTCCTCTCTGTCTCTAGGTACAACAAATATTTAGAAACTCTCTAGCAGCTACATGTAACATGGCCTCCAAAAGAGTTGCATCAAAGGACACTATCGAGAGTAGCACTAGGGAAGCAGTTGAGCAGGTGTCAGTGAATTTGCAAGTTTATGTAGACACTCAATTATTCATTAAGAAGGGAATGAAGTCAACATGGTAGGAAACAAAGGATATCTTTGCAAAGGACTTCAAGGAAGACTTAGAGGATCGACATGTTCACATCAGCATCCATCGGTCAGGCTTGCACAAGTTTGCATGAAGGTACCCCACCTTCCCATGTGTAGACATCATCCACTGGATTGTCTCGCACATAGATCAAAAGACTATGACATTGAGCAGTGCCAGTGGGATAGAGACTTCCACCTTAAGGGAGGAGAACTATCAGCAGATGTATCGTTTACCTTAACTAGTGAGCTGCATGGACTCACTTTTTTATGCCACTCATAGCTTCGTGAACACCAGAGATATTGTAAAGCGTTGGGTGAAAGAGTCATCGAAGTTGAGAATGACACTCAATCATGTTTACAAGGAAAAGTCTCTCAGGAAGGCTTACTAGTTTTTTATCATCTTTGCAAGTTGATTATATGGTTAGGAAAGCATGAAGACCTTTCCTGAAAATTTGGTGGTTATGTTGGACCAGCTGGTGAGTGATGAAAGACCATCCAACTCATTGGATTTGTTGGCTCTTCAGTTGAAAGTCCATGTGACTAAAGCCTAGAATCCACTCAAAGATAGGCAAGTGAGATTCTACATATTCACGTATTTACTTAATGCAATCTATGCCTAGCATCAGTTTCCTAGCATGAGTTGGACATGGACAATGAAAGACACTATCATCAACATTTATTTCAAGTTACATTCTAACTACAACTACCAAGGAGTTATGATGAGGCTTACTGACCATTTCATCATCCCATTGTACAATTTGATCTTTGAACAAGATCCACCTTGCATGTCCCAAGAAGTGATGGAGGCCATACTTGACATTGCAGATTGGAATCCCTCACCTAATGGCACATTCATCAAGGTATTTTGTGGAGAGAAGCCTTCGCATGTTATACCAAGGTATGCCATAGACAAGTTGTTCATGCAAGAGGTCTCACACCACATCTCCACAAGGTTATTAGCAGGACTACATAGGAGGAAGAAGGCACCATGGCCCACCATTCCTTTGTAGATTGGATTGAACGAGATTAAGAACTTGAAGGATGCAGATGTCAAAGCTAAGGAGATACTGAAGTTCTAATTCAACACCAAAGCATATAATCCATATTATCCCCACGGTATTTGCAAGAACCACTATGTGAAGGTGTATTATCCATGGATCCACGAGGCATTTCATTGGAATGAGGAGGACCGTTGGAGATACTCTTACAATGACTCTAAGCTCCACGAGTCGGTCATTATACCACAACTTGGAAGGCTGCTCTTCCGGTAGCAATAGCACAGGAAGCAACAACAACAACAACAATAAGTAGCAATTTGGTACAAGACAAAGGAAAGAGGAAGATCCGACAACCTAGAGGATGAGAAAATATACAAGATGAAAGTAGACACTATCACTAAGAAAGTAGCTTTAGCAGTGGAGGCAAAGAGGGAGTAGCAACTAAATAGAGTAGAGCGAAGGAAGAAAGAGAAGCAAAGGCTGGAGGAAGCAGAACATAATTTGAAGGAAACAGAGAAAAAGTGAAGGAAGAGCAGGAGCTGAGAAGGAGAAACAGGGAAGAGAAGAAGAAATAGGAAGAAGAAGAAAGGCAAGGTGCAATGATAGAACAAACATCGCCCATACAAGTTGAGGAGTCAGAACATCTTGTAGATGAAGAATAGGGTGAGCATATGCAGGATCAGGAGCTTGCTACACAGATTGAGCAATTGATTGAAGTGATAGACATGGAGTTGGGGCAGGAGGCATAGGACCAAGACATTGACGTCATGCCGAGAGCACCCAAGGTCACCTCTTAGTCTCCACCACCTCTAGTATCATAACCAGTCCCAAGGGAGAAGGGATAGGATATTCTCCTTGATGATGATCTAGTGATGGATGTATATAATCTATCATATAATGAGATGTAGAAGAAGATTTTACAGGCACAGAGAAATAATTTCCCATATGATCACGTCACCTTCATTCATGAAGGAAAGGGTGATAATGTCAGATCAGAAATCATTTAGTTTCCATGGTCGATGCAACTTTTGCTTATGCAGGAGCCACGAGCTCAAATGTCAAGTTCCTGTTAGCTGAGAATGAATAGATGACAAAGAACTTGCAGGCGGCTAGAAAAGAGGAAAAACAATCTAGAGAGAAGAGTGCAGGTTTCACAATGGCAAGGACAAGGAAAGTGATACTTGCTAAAGTATCAACACTTGAGACTACCATGTGAAAGCTCTATGATGGATTCATCACCATGCATAAGGTTGTTTTCCATCTGCATGGATTACAACAACAGAGAAAAAGGTCTTTCCAAACTCTCAAGGACATACATGTTGCCATCACCAATGTGCGAGAGTGGATAATGTAGTACAAAGGGGCCCTGCTTTACCTTCCAAGGATGATGGATCCGTAGGCATAGCTAGACAAAGCAAAGGTTTGGATGTTGATCCAAAACAATGAGCTGCTCGTCCCGTTCATCAGCAGAATACAGGCTTCATATGCACAGTTGTATAAGATTTTGGATGTCATGGTAAGAACGCACAGTATCCCATCAATAAGTTCTCTCACCGAAGCTAAGCACAAGAACCAAGTCAGACTAGAAATCAACATGTACATGGAGTAGCTAAGGCTAGAGGCCACCAAAAATGACTTGGATATGAGCGCAAAAAACATGCAAATGTACTTTGGTGGTCCTGTTATGGTCAATACCATGCTGCCTATGCTTTAGGATGAGTTGGGAAATGGTTCCAAGACCATATACCCAGAAGATATGGAGGCAAGAGTCCACACAATACCAAGCTTGGAATTAGTACGTGACTGAGAAGCATCAAGTGGAGGTTGCTGAGTTGATCTCTCCCCAAACTTCTAAGTCAGAGTGTTTTTTCTTGTTAGGTTGTCTCTAGCCTATTTTGTCTCACATGAGTACATGTGGAAAATGTATATTATTTGTAAATATGTTGTAAGTGAAATTCCAAGTGTCACTAGTGGAATGTGAACAATCACTATGTAATGTAATGAGTTATTTCTAAAGAAGTTGAAGAGCCATAAGGGTAGTCAAAGAGTCACAAAGGGGAATCTCAAGGGTCACCCCACCCTTTGTTATAAATAGAAACTCATAACTCATAGAACAGGCTTTTGAGAGCCAATCTTTCAGCTAGGCTTAGGCTTAGAGAAGGTTTGGGAGTATTGTGACAAGCCTTGTCTTCTCCACAGTGTAGAGTGAGTATACTTCTTTGGAGGAGCAGGTGTTCTTTGTTGTAATGTTCCACTATTGGGGCTAGTGGTTGTCAATGGTGTATGTATGGATGGAACTTTCACTTATAATAATAATAACAGATCCAACATGCTTTCATGCATATATTATTATTGTAGTTGGACTATTTTGGTTTCTTTAGCAATGTATGTTGTTTAACTTAATGAACTACTTTGTATGGAATTGTATGAATCTTGTTGAATGTGAGTTGTTGGATTAACCCGACACTTTTATTTTTGGACTATTTTGCATTTCAACTTGTGATGTCATTTCGCACATGTGTTCCTTTCAAACTGCGTAATATTACAGGCTTTTGAGGGGA
Source organism: Pinus taeda (assembly GCA_000404065.3). Lineage (NCBI taxonomy): Eukaryota > Viridiplantae > Streptophyta > Pinopsida > Pinales > Pinaceae > Pinus > Pinus taeda. The sequence continues at coordinate 15,458 of APFE031369529.1, read as the reverse complement.
AGACTTCATTTTCCCCTCCATGTGTTAAAACCCCCGTGCATCTCACTTGACTTGTTGTAGTTTCACACACTTGCTTCCACCCAAAGTCATCATACTTATCTCTGTGTAAATTACCACCCATTGCTGGGACTCCTACTCCAAACGATGTGAGGTCTAGTTGGGACATCTTATTGGGGAGATCCCTTGAATGTTGGTGGTTCTAGCACCATCAACACCTCCCAAACTACTCCTTGGGTACTTTTCTTCCCCACAGACCCTCGAGCTGCAATGGGGATGTAAAGTAGAGGAAAAATACTAACAAGTGGAGGAGAAAACTCCCATCTCAAGAGTTCCCTCTATAATGGCATCCACTACACCAAAATCACTATAGACTCAATAGTCACTATCACAATAACATTACATAATTCATCCAATATTAAGGGAAAATTCCCCCCTCTCCCATAGCTTGCTCCTTTTATAAGAGGCTTCATAGGTGACACTTCTCACTTCATGCAAAAAAAAAAAAAAAAATTATTAATCTAAAATTTTGATTGTTCACCCATCGATGTGTCATCCTCTCACCAAGTCTCTCCTAAATTATTTCTTTAAATTATTATTAAAAATAATAATTTTCCTCACTCCAACATGACTCCCTATTTCTTCTCCCAGTTGTCTCTTGATCCCCCTTTTATAATCCTCATTTTGTGTTCATTACTAAATTCAACTAGTATATCTCAAATTTTGTTCCCCAAGTACACCCTAGTTTATCTCAAGTTAAACTCTTGGATGTGGATATTTGTGTTTCTTTCTTACAACATGGAAGTTATCTCATGAAACTAAATTTTTCTAATTTTTAATTATTATTCTTTATTTTCATGCACCACCCTCTTATCTTAAAAAGGTTAAAATATCTTTGGACTAATGTTTCTAATTAACTCTATGTCCCCTTCCCGTTTTGCTATTATAACACTTATACACTTTGGATTTATTTTAATACACATTATCTACCTAAGATTTTCTAAACCAAAAAAGGGTAGAGTTACTTAATTGGTCTAGTTTTTATAAATCTTCCTCTTCTCCCTATATCCCAAGGTTTACTCTTAAGTTAGTTAATTTGATTCTAAACATCACTTACTAAATGGTGTGAATTTGTGTTCCTCATTGTATTATTATTAGCTCTTAATTATTTTTCAACTTTTTTTTTCTTGATGCCAAGGGTTCTAAGTCGATCATTCTCTTCAAGAACTTCCCTTTGAAGTTCCAAGTGTTCCATGCCACTTACCCTTTACGCATCCTGTGACTACGAGGGGAAAAACTTGGCACGATGATGAAGGTCATTGTCCTCTCCTATGTTTCACTCTATACTGAGACTAATGTTGTTGGGGACCAAGGAATTTTCCTTGATGTGTGCCCCCCAGTAAATCCTTGTGAGATACCCAATCTGGGCTCAACCTTCACGACATCGTGATATTCAAGGTGAAGGTATCCCAACACCTTTCGACCCAAGTCACGAAAAGAGTGCTAGTGGGTGAAATTAGGGACATTGCCCCATCCCTCCCATGAAGTTTTATCTGTCTATACAACCCCATTACCCATGCATAAGTAGTTTTGCCAAACAACCAACGTGTGCTTGTAGCCACTAACATGCCATTAGTAATCACATCAAAGTATTGATTTGAGCTTCTTCTTTTTTTGACAATATTATGCAATTCAATCAAACCAAAGATGTTTGACTCATCACGTGCAAGTGCATATGGGTGGTCTCCTACCACACTCAATAATTGTTAGTGATATTTGTTCATAATGTTAGTCATCAATATGATTGTGTATGATAATTCATTATCATGACATAATCATCAACATAATCACTAACTATAAGAAAGAAGCTAATGTAATAAAGACAACATGATGAATCCATCACATGATTTAGGCATAGTCATCAAACGAGTCCATCACAGCCATTGTCATCATAACATCAAATTGGCATATCACATCCACTAGTAGTAAAAGTCAAATAAATGGATCCTCGACTTGAGGTCCTCAAAGCATAATGTATAGTCTCCAAGGCTATGTCAAGGTTAATGTAATATAAGTATTGGTCAACCAGAGTGGGGTAGTACACTATCTATCTTGATGTGTGCCTATCCTTTCAACAAAATCACTTAAATTATGACCACCATCGTGATTTTATCAACATTATTTATCTTTAGAAAGGATTTTATTGTTGAAATTTCATCAAAATCACACCTTTCCGCTTTTTCATCTTGTTCTACAACTTCTAAAACTTCAACCATATCCCTCATCCTAATTTCCATGCAATTTTTCAATTTGAAGAAAAATATGAAATCATGGTTATAAATCTAAATTTCTTCTCCAATTAGATTATGTTCATGCATACTAATTTTCCTTTCATGAGACATTACTTCATGAATTTCTTGATATGGGCGAGTTATAATAATTCATTCTCCCTATCTTTCTCTAAAATTTTGCTAAAGCATTTAACCAATGAATTAATTTGCTAACACATGGGTCAGATCCCATTTTAGCCTCATCAAATAGAAAAATATGCAATAAAAATTTTATATCTTATTCTTGAAGCATCATTATCTCTTTTAGGTCCTTCAATCTTTTAAAATTTGCAAGTTCCTTTTCTATAGACTCATCCATTAACAAAAACAATTTGTCATCCATCAACCATTTCCACTTTACTCCATACATTTCTCTATAAGTGTTCAAGACACTTAGATATTCCTTCCATGACTTCTCTTCATTTTCAAAATTCATAAATCTGATTATATCTCCACAAAAAAAAAATAGATGAATAAAATAACTTTTTTTCCAAACTCAATTATAAAGGTTTTCACTGACACAACTTGATTGTCTTTCTTTCTATCTACCACATATGCATAAATTGTTTCCCCTTAAAGTTTCTTATATACATTAATTCTTCCATGAATTTCTGGTTCATTTCCTTTACCATCTATCTCCTTTTCCTTGAATATAATCTTTTGGTTTGTATCCTCTAACAGTGTATGGAACAAAATTTCATTTCCATTATTATCCTTGTTTACCCACTTGAACAAATTTCTCTATTAATTTCCAATAACCATTTATCAAGATTTAGATATGTTGACAATGATGGAAAATCCACCAACACTAGGGGGTCTCCCTTATATGAATTTCCAATTAGACTTCACACGATTTGGGATAGCAGCCCCATCCAGGATACTAGCCTTACTGCCATTTTATCTATGTTTTGTTCTTGGATATCGAATGCAGAGAGTTGAATGTGATACCAAACGTAATATGTTAGAAGAATGAGGATGAGATCAACTCCCCATTGATAGCTTGTGGAACATGATATAAGAATATAACAAAAACATAATGAGAATGAATGTGCCTTAAGGAAGAATCATATAACTAAGAATAATAAATACATACACAATGAGAGAGTGCCATAAATAAACTACAAATTAGTACACAATCAATTACTAACACAACGTTCAATGAAGAGAAAATATCCAAAACCAACACACAAGGTGCACGAAAATGAACTAGTTCATAAAAATGTAACAAGTGTGTAAACCACACACATATATAATTGGAATACCATATAGCTAATATAACAATAGACAAATTCACAAGAATCAATGCATGAATTGAAAATATTATCATTAGTATTGTTTCCTATTCAAATATGTGTACAACAAGCTCGTAAAAACCCAATACTGGAATGAGAGCAGTTCATATCATCTTCACAACATAGCACTAGCCTCACAAACCCTCCACCTATAAGCTACCAAGAGTGAATGTCTTTAGCTCCTCAAGCACAAAGTTGAAACCTAATTACTAGCCAGTGTAAGTGCTAAAAGTCCATTTGAATGAGGCATGAGGTTAAATTTATAGAAATGAGGAGAGTGACCTTTCACCTCCTATGAATTTTTGACTCCCTCATGACCTTTTGACTTCCAATCGACTCTTTATCTCCCCTAGGAATTTTAGACTTCCATCATGGCTCTTGAGCTTTTAAATGGCTTTTTTTATTCCCTTTAACTTCAATATTTGTCATTTGTGACAAATCAATATGTTTACAAAATAATAATTGAAAATCAACAAGCTCTGATGTAGCTTCTTATTAGTAGACATTGGACTTCATGAAACTTGATAAAGTATTTGTTGTGCCCTTGGGTTTCCATGGTGCTAAGTTTAAAATACATGATTGCCTTTGAATATTCCACAATGTTAATCATACAAACATATAAACAATGGTTAGGATACAAGATAAACAATATTCACTATAATAAAATAAACAATTATAACATTAATCAATAATCATAAATAATGAGAGATTAGTGATAGTTCACAACCCTGAAATAATAATTCCTACCAACATTAAGTTTGTTTGATTTCCAGTGCTCTTTTCTTCTCTTAATGTGCTCTTGAATGGTTTTGAGGCACTGTCTTTTATGGTTTCTCATATGTAGTGCATCCGTTTTGTTTCCAGGGGACATCTTCTTTGCATCTTGTGTGCTAGTATGTTCACCCTTTGGCGACGTGATGATATTCAATAGCAACACTTGCCTCGAACTTTTCATATCAACTTTTGGCTTCTCATTTCAGTGTTTAACCAAACCTTTCACATCGACACATTTTCGCATTCTCAATATCATCTTTCTCATAATACATGCACCAATGATTCTAATGCTCCATTGGATGTATAACCTTATGATAGTTCCTATAGCGTTATTCTGGCACTATTATATGGTGTATCACAACATTTGTATATCAACTTATCGGTTTATCATTGAAACATTATTGTATTTGTTAACATAATCTTACATGTTGTCACTACTTTGTTATAGTCTGTATCCTATGCAAATGTAGTGCAATACCTTTGAATCAATATTACATGCATTATATTATCCATAACGCACCATTTTTTAATAGGCATGACATGTGCTCTTCGAAAATGTCACCTCGCAGTGCACTTGTCACGAATTGCTTGAATTATCTCCCTTTTCCATACGTTGTAATATCACAACCCTAACACATTTTTTGTATACTCTTGCAACATATCATTTATGGATCATATAGTTTGTTGTATTCCTTTGAACATTCCTTACATATATCCCTTCAATGACTTTCCTTCAACATAATCTTGGTATCATTTACATCGCATGGTTGTATGCCCTCAATGCACGGTGTAATGTATCCCTTTGAACATACCACATTACCATTCATTAATGTGTATAAGTTACTGGTTGTGTCCCTTTTGCCTTAGTTTCAATGTATTTATAATGCTTTCATCTGTGTAATGCTTTGTATTATGATATGTGCTCCTTATCATTACCTTTATGCATCCTTTCAACACTTATGTATAGCATGTCTTATATGTCATTTTGATATCACCTTTGTCATAGTGGGTGTTTGTTATATTTCTTCATTTTTGTTGAAGGAAATGTAACTAGGTTCGAGCTTCATAAATGTACTTTTGATATTTGTATTTATTCAAGAAAATAAATATTATTTTTATAATATATGTCAATGAGTTTCTTGCTCATTGAAATAGGCCTAGCACATGTTAAAGTGTTATAGGTGAGTCAAAAGAAAATGTTGAAGACCTTAAGGGCATGTTACTATATGTATACTTATGTATTAAAGTCAAAGAAGTCACCTCCAAGCAAATTCAAGTCTCCTCCAAAGCACAGACACCTCCAAGCTTCCATCCAAAGTTCGGCCTACAAACAGTCTTCAAGTCAACCTTCTAGTCAGCCTAAAAGGAGGGACACTCCTCTATATATAGAGGTTGTCTACTCCACTATAACGACAAGTATTCATCTTTGAAATCAGCGAGCAAGGAATACCAAAAAAGGGTAAATAAAGACAAAGTAGAACAAGCCTCTAGTGCAGTGACGAAGGAGAGACCTAAACCAAAGTTGAAGGGACTGTTTTTAGGGTGAAAAACAGTCACACGTGCGAGAAATAGAGGACAATATGCAGTCACTACAACATCAAGATAATAGTCATATATATCTCATTGTTTGAGCTAGTAACCTAGGCCTATAAAGCCTCCAACTCAAGCAAAGAAGAGAGTCTCCCAGGAGAAGGAGAAAGGAACCAAAATATAGGGGAAACCTCCCACACATGTGAGAAATTAGGGCTGTAGTGCTGCCATATTAAGTCTACGACTACATCTCAAGAAAGTTATTGGTTGGAGTAAGGATAATGTACTCTTCATATGTAAAGGAGTCTACCAATCAATAAAGAGGAATATCTCTTACAGAAGATACCTAACAAGGACTACTATCAGTGGTTGAAAGAAGGACGAAGTATCGAAAAGAAAAGTGCAGAAAGGAGGAAGGACTTGACTTGTGCTTGGAGGACATTTCAGTCACAGGTCTAAGGTTTAGCATTGATCAATAAGAAGCTTCAATAAGAGAAAATTACTAAAGGGTTTTCCTCTCGAGAGAAGAGATGTTTTGGCCCTGGAAGAGAGACAACACCTTGTGTTCTTGTTCTTATGTTTTTTGGTAGCAGTTTGATGAAGTACACACACATGCATTAATAATAAGAAGAAGAAGATTAACCTAACAAGAAAAATTAAAAATACCTAATTTCCCTTGATTATTCAACATGGGATTGCAGCTAAGGTGACACATCAAGGAAAGGGCATCTCAAGAACACTCATCAAGGAAGGACATCTACAAAAGTTGAAGCATCTATCCAAGAAGTCTAAATTACTTCAAGGACAAGAAGTTCTACCATCTATATTTCATCAAGGAAGTCTAAAAAGCAAGAATAAGATCCTTACATAAAGGCGCCTACAAGAAGAGAAAATCAAAGGAGGAACCACATCAAGAAAATCTCATCATCAAGAAAGTTCACTTGGAGAAAGCAACTTGAAGAACATCAAGATCTAAGGAAGAAAATCCATCAAGTCTTCAAGGAGAAAGCAAGTCTACTACATCACAAAATATATCAAGTAAGTATATGTCCCCTTCTGAATATATGTCAATGTCTTTTTGCAAGGAAAGCAATAAATTGGTAAGTACCAATAACTCTCTTGCATGGAAGAAGAGGACTAATTTACTTCTCAAGGAGAATGAACTTCTAGAAACACATCAAATGGAATACCACTATCCCAGCTAGGGAAAAAACTCAAGCCTTAGCCAAGTACAATAAGGATGAGGCAAGAGCCCAAAGGATTCTAATAGAATCCATCAAAGACTCTTTCATTCCTTATGTCTCCAAGTTGAAGACTTCCAAAGAAATCTATGACAGACTAGTAGAGTTATTCTCGGTAACCACAATTGGAGAAGTGATATCTCTATGAAATGAATTGTACAAGATGAATATATCAAAGGAATGAATATATCCCTACTTCATGAAGATCTATGAGACGAGGGACCAAATTCAAGAGCTAGGATAAGTCATGTACTCAGTGCTCTACCTAAGGGTTGGGGAAACTTCACATCAAGTATGTATGCCAAGAAGGAAGCCACCCCACTAAGTGAAATGTGGTATCTATGCAATATAGAGGAAACAAGAATCAAAGAAAATGAATATATGGGATCAAAGGAGAAAGCTTTTGCTACCATGGCCAAGATAAAGGGAAAATTTGGCAAATTTGGTCCACGAAGAACAAACAACAAAGATATTTCCAAAATCCAATGCTATGGATACCAAGAACATGGACACTTCAAAAGGAATTGTCCTAAACTAAATATGGAAAACAACAACAAAATAAAAAGGGAATAAGCTTATGTGACTCAAGAAATAAAATAAGAAGACAAGAAGCAAAAGAAGGAAGATCCTCCGGATCTCTACTATGACTAAGCCTACTTCTTTATTTAAAGTCTTCTTTCAAAGATTTGAGTAGTATAGGAGCATGTAGGAATAGAATAAAATTGCGTGGCTAGAAATATCTTCTAGAATCCAGAAGCATGAAATACATAGAGTTCTATATACTCATGTAGAAAGAGCATTTATAAATGAGAACAAAATGTGTGGTTAGAAATACCTTCTAGAATATAGGAGCATGGAAAATATAGCTCAAGATATTCATGTAGAATGAACATACCTAGTATATGAACTCATCCATAATGAAATAAATTTGATCATGATTATGAATCTTAGAAGACCTCCATCATCAAAAAGAAAAGAAACATTTGTAGGGCAAGGGTCTTCAAGATCCTATGATGGAATCTTCAAAAGAATATTCATAAACAAAAGAAGATGTCTCATTGGGAATTCCATTCATGGGATTCAAGAAAAAGGATGATATTTAGGCAAGCTAAGATGAAGTAAGAAGGGCCACACCAAGGTCAACCAAAGGAAGCTAAGATGATCATAGGAGAATTAAGATGAGGTATGTATGCATCAAATTTTATTCATGTTATCATATGTATATTATTGAGTCATGGGAATAATTATATGATATAATCAAGTAGGAAAAAATATCTTTCACCAATGACATGCTCAATGTTAGGATATTCCGACACATAGGAATAGTTAAGTATAACTTGGTCTAGCATAGAGTTAGGTAAAGTGTGTTTCTTTACTATGTACATTTGTAACTTACAATCTGACGATCACGATATGTAGTGATCCATTCTCTCCTCGGTATTACCGACACTTGATCCGTGGCTTGACACCCGATTGGTCCATGAATTCTATTTAAATGGCATGGAGGGTCATTTGTAGGTTA